>CAXKVY010001041.1:0-239904 GCA_964058915.1 Tetropium fuscum
TTATTTTAACACAGCCATTACTTGAATATACCAAACCATGTATTAAAATTTACAAAACGGAATCATGTAATCATCTTTATCGGACACTAGTCGATTTTGATGGCGATCACACGTGCAACATAATGCAACATAAAACAGCCTTTGGTATTGCGCCAGAACTATTCTCGATAGCTCCTTTTTCAAATAAGTTTCTCAAGTTTTGTTTTAAAATTTCTTCTAGCGACTATTTCAATTGGGCATAATAAATGCTTCATTTTCTAAACTTCTACCAGCCGTCACCACAAACCGATATTTTTTTCTGTTTTAACACATAAGAACACATAAGAACTGTGTAACTAATCAAGTATTGTGTACAAACAAAAGTAAAGTCTGGTATTTTCAATATACCTAAGATAATTGCGTAGGATGCAAGGCCTCTGAATTTTTGAAGTGAATACTTCTTTAGCCGAATGAGAGTGATTTTTCAAGGTCGCGTCACGACACATTTTATAACATTTTCGTCTCGTGAATGAAATAAAGCATATGACAGATATGAGAGAGAGAGAGAATCAGATATATTGAATGCAGCTTTGACTTGGGCAACGATCCCCACAAGTATTCTAAAGCGGAAAGCAATTTTGATAAAATGAAAAACAGAGATAACGAATGCAGTTTTGACTCGGGCAACGGTCCCCCACAAGTGCTCTAAAGCGGAAACTAATTTTGATATAATTTATAAACGATCGTGACAGAATCTGAATTAGCCAGAATACAATATTACTTATGTATATCCTGCTGGATATATCTGGATTGGGCTTTCGAATCTGATCCAAATGGATGATGATCTTTTTGCGGAGGATGCGTCCTTGCCATTACTTCACTTTCTTCGTGAGTTTAGATATGAATAACGACCGGAACATTGCCACGACTAAATCAGGAACAACGATTGATGCTATATTCTCAAGAAATCTAGAGTTACCATAAAGCCAATATGTACAATATCCCTTTCTCTCTCTATCTCTCTATCACTCTCTCAACGAATCGGCAAAGCAGTATTTGCTTCTATTACGTGTACTGTGCGGCACGCGGATTTTTTTTATTATAAAGATAATTCACTTTATATTCTTTATATTAATTATTTATAATTTTGATATAATCTTTTTTTTTCGTTGAATGGTTTAGTACTGAGAAATTGGCACAAATTGATATCGATTTTCGAGCGATATTTCCCCAAAGTTGGGGGTGTTACCGGGGCAGGCGAGAAGGAAAAATTGGTATGTCTAAAAGAGGCTTATAATGAACCGGATCCCACAGTAAAATCCCGATTTAAAACGATGTTAATCTGCCTGACTCCTGGCCTAGTGACATCAACAAAATTTCAGCAGTTTTTAAAAATGCTCCAGTTTAAATAGGTCTATATATGACCATAATATTAGTTTCTAATAAAGAATCAGAATTAAACAGAAATCCTGGCTTACAAATGTGCCAAAAATTTATTAAGCTGCGAAAAAATAACGAATATAGGTTACGTTTTTTTGACTACCCGGTATATTTTCTCTTGCTTTAAAATATTTTAGAATTTCGAATTAAAATTTTACAGGATAAATATGACTCATATAACCACGTTTAGCTAACAGGATTTTATAGATATTGGACTATGAGTGTTTTGTTTTCCTAACCTGTCAAACACATGCAGTATTAAGATGTAAGTACCTATTTTTATTACATATTACCTTTTTTGCACGACTACAATGTTAACGTCATACCTTAAGGTAAGACATACATCGATGTCAATATCTTGTAGGTACCTATTAAATAATATGTTATAACTTGATAGTACTGTAACAACATTCTTGCCATTTAAAAACCTTGATTGTGCTAAAATTAATCACGATAAAAGTGGTGTAGCTACCTGGCTAAACTATAATTTGCGCAGGAAAGCTACAGAAGATAAAAATTCTGACATTGAATTTGTGTTGTAGGTATTCTACTGCTTTTCAATCAGTTTTACATGGGATTAACACACCTCACATTGTCAGGATCGGCCAGAAAATAGAATAGGCGGTGAAGGACAACCGTTTCCAATACAATCTGCATTAGTCTATTGTATTTGATTTTATTATTTTATTTAAAGCATGCAATATAATTTAAAATGGCTCTGTAGGTTGATGGCGAATCATAGATCATGCATCAAATGGGAATTTGTATACAACGTATTTGTATACGTCGACGTGGTAAAGATAATTAGAGGCCAACATTTTTGTAAACGAGTAATGACTAGGTGCTCACTAGCTCACTTTTTGAATGCTGTTTTGGAAAACATAATTGCATGCAATACAACTAATATGTCCACTTGCCATGTACATTATGTTAATGTTAATTACAACGTGTTAATTACATTCTAATCTATTGATCAGTATGTTAAAAGGCAGTTAATGTACCTAGTACGAATGGCTCAATCTGCAATATCATTAACTACTGTATTAAATGTGTTATATTTGGTTAATATCATCACACGTGTTTAAATCCGTTATGCTGTTTTATGTATATGCACGGTAAATGAAAAGAAGAGTTAGAAGTAGAGGTACATTATTATATAAAATATGTTTTGGTAAATTAATATTATTATTTATTAGAATTAGATAGTATCCTCGTTTTTGAAGATCAGGTTTCATTTATTAAGACGACACGACAAATCGAAATTATATATTTTATCATTTTAATTGTTACTTTTTATAGGTATGTAACAATTTTATAATATCGCAACATTTCTCTTCTGTCAGCTGCAGAGAGCTAGGTTATTGGAAGCTATTTAAATTATTACAAGTGCAGTCTACAACCCTCTACAACATATATGGGGAACCTCCGGGCCGGATCCGGCACTCCATCAGCTTCAATCCTGCTAGCGAGAGATTCAGAAAATTCAAGTAACGATATCAATTCAAACCGATAGATAATAATAAGCGTACGTAGTGGAACGCCTCAGATCGAGTGAGAAATAGTCGTTAGAAAGACACAAACAAGTAAACATTCGTGAACCCGCTCAGCGCGCTTGTCATCTCATTACTTCTTAACAACTTAAAAAGTTCACATCGCATATTCGCGTACGGGCAAGAGTACGACGCGGGAAATATTCAGGCAAATTCTCTCAACATGTCTGGTTTAAGAAAGCGGAAAGTGGACACAGAATGTCGTCAACTCCAAGACAAATTGTCTGATGAATACCTTTTTATCTTGCACAGTGATAAACCTATGTGTTTATTGTGCAATGGAACAATTTTTATTTAAAAAAAAATAAAAATTACTCCAGCGGCATTACTCGCGGCATTACTCCAGGCATTACTCCAACGAGCATTTCGCTCAATATAATTTACTCATGGGCTAGTTAAGAAAAGATAGAATTAAAAAACTTATTACCGATTTAGGGAAACAACAAATGTCCCATTCACAAAAATCAAATCTAGACAGTGTTGTTAAATCTAGTTTTATAAATAGTTCCAAAATAGCGAAAACATCGAGGTCATTTTCTGAGGCATAGTTTGTTAAAGAGTGCCTAGTAGATGTTGCAGAACTTTTGTGCCTAGAAAAGAGGAGAGTTTGAGAAAGTGAACTTATCGCGACGTACTGTTGTTCGACGTATGGATATAATGGCTAGTGATATCAAAAAAACATTGACCGATAGATTGGCTGATTTTCAAGCATTATCAATTCCTTTGGATGAGAATACAGATTTACTGTTTCGGGTAAATCTGTACTGCCCAGTTAGCTATTTTTATACGAGGAAGTTTTTTTATTAATGTGCTTTTTATATGTTTGATTATGGTATTATAATTAATAAATAAAAAAATGTGTGTATTTCTGTAGCTTCACTACTCACTACTACCTACTTATTTCTTGCCTACATCTCGCGACCTGATTAAGTCCCGAAATTACGTCCTCAGCTAAGGTTGCCCATACCTGCTCTACAAGATAGTATAAGTTTAAGTACCCTAAGAAATAAGCAGACTAAAGTAACGATTTGATTATCTAATAATCAACTGTTTCTAATATTTGGTGATGTCATACCCCTTGATTATAATTGACAGAGGCGGATCAATACGTTGCATTTTCAAAAACGAGAATTCATCAGTAGCGGAAAAAACTTAATTTAGTCTGCGACAACAAGAATAATGTAGAAATAATAATAGCATGATAATCCGATTTCAACCTGACCTTGCCTTCTCGGATGAGATTATTTAGGAACATTTTAGAATCGTCTAATGTAACATGATCAGTCGTCCATTTTGAACTCTACATCTGTTCTTAAAACGTTTTAATTATATTGAAAAAGTAGCTTTCAAGGTCGGTTGTACTGACAACTCGCGTGGTAGCTACAATGCCAATGTTTTCCATTGCGAGATATCAGCGTTTTTGTATGACATGGGAGAACAGTTCCACATTTATTTTACATCTATTTGAATATTGTTAGCTGCATTCGAATTATATACGCATATACATTTCAAATACACTTCTGTTTTAAAAGACCGCCGTTTATGCAGTAGGCTATTTGGATTTATAGCGGCAATTTGTAGTAAATTTAGTCACACCTTCATGTATATGAATCGTATTCCTAATCTAGTATGAAATTTGCATTTGTTAATAGGACTTGTGTTCAGTCACGTTAACAAGTGTTGGTAAATGGCATTTTTTACAATTAATTAAATGTTTACACTGGTATTTGTAGTTATAGGTATATTGTAACTAGATATATATAGTCCAATAAATATAGCTTCTTTCCCAGCAAGCTGATTTTTTCAGTGTCGATGAAGAGGTGTTTCCTGAGTATGCAACCAAAAACTCACACTCCACATCCCTTGTAGTGTGTTTAATTTTTACAGCTTTACATAATAAAATTCTCTACAACTTTGCCTAATAAAATTTTTGGTAACTTTGATTTTGACGGTCCAGCGCCCATTATGGGGGGGAAAACATTCACCCTATTTATCTATTATGGTTCAGGAAATATACAAACAGAAGGCTAAATAGCTTGTTGTGCGGGATTGATCGAGAACTGTCTCCTGAGTTTCCAACCAAAAACGCAAAAATGTTGATATTAAGCAGTAGATCTTTACGATTACAACAAGCAAACAAGTGCCTAGGAACCACCCGCCGACGAAGAGGACATTTTAAACCTCACTGACGATGATGATGCCATAAGCGAATCCGGTACCTCCACAAAGAAAGGACAGGACGCGGACGGTTCGAATGATGGGAAAACTGTCTTTGTAATTGTCTTTATCGTGAATTAAGCCTTCTGGGGAAATCACGCAAAAAAACGCGCCCAGAACTGCACCTCATGGGTGGTGTGGAAATATGTCAATTGACAATTAACATTTACACGTCAATCACTGAAAGAACAATTACTTGGACATTACATCCCATTTGTTTCAATTCAATCATCGTACCTCAGTTGCATTTAATCATCCCTATTAAGTATGCTTAAATATTAAAAGTTGTGTGAGATAAACATGAATTCCATTTAATAACAGTTCGTCACCTCATTTGTTCAATATCTTTTTAAGGAAATGAAGGTATCTATATACACCAATTTTTTTGTAGAAATGCGTCAATATCCACGTGGAAATTAAGCTTTTTCGTATACTTCTTATGTGTTTTTAAAATATTTTATTCGATATCCCTAAAATAGGAAATTTATTTAATGCTATTGTGTTGAATGTCCGGACATTGAACACAATACTACCAAATATAGGTGTATAAGATTTTACTAGCTACAGCTTTGTTCAACATCTCATATACAGGGTGTTTCTAAATTGAGGCGGATGATTTGAAGGGGTGATTTTTCAGTAAAAATTATGATGGGTTTTTCATATAAATTGTTTTCCAGAACCCCTTCCCCTCCAAGTTACAGCCCTCCAAAATTGCGGGAGAAATTGTTTTTATATATTTTCTACGATTCTTTGACTTTCTACTACGGCACGGTAGCACGCTTATTAACAATATTAATTTTTAAACCCAATTTTTTAAGCCTCCGTCGTAAAGTGCTTTTAGGACAAGCTCTGTAAGTTTCGTTAAAATTATTTCTTTGGTGGGAACAAATTGTTTTTATATTTTTCGTCAATTAAATTTCTTAAAAGTTTGCTTGTAGCCAAGTCCAAATCATTTTTCTTGCTTTGTTTCCTTTCTTTAAAAGCTGTCCTAAAATACTGTAAGGAACCTCTGTTAGCTTTGACACTTTTCTCAGCACTGTTAATTTTCTATGCTATCTCCTATGTTCACAGGATCTTATTTTGAGTTGTTATACATATTTAGACAAATTTGTTTTGCTACGTAGTCCAAAAATAAATGTTTCTTTTTTTTTTGAAGCTCCTTCTAAATCCTCGCCTAAATCTGAATTGTCGGATTGAACCTGGGGTTCTACCAAACTCATAGCAGGTTCCTTTTCAATATCAGGATCCACTTTTTCACAATAATTCTTCCCCAATGGCCTCGAAACAGTAGAATTATTCTCCCACGTTCGAAACATTGTTTGCTATAAACTTTTACTGAGTCTGGTTAACAGTGAAGCTCTGCGGACAATACGAAGCACGAAATAGTTAATTTAGCGTGTGGTTGCTACTATACTTACACTCCTCAGAAAAACCAAGCCCGACCCTGCCTCGGTTTTAACTTTGGGCGAGGCAATCTTTTCATACGAACTTCTACGACTTCTTCCTTATATGACTTTTTATACGAATGTGAATTAGTTCTGACGGGTACTATACCTCAATGTGGGAAATAATAGGCCTTAATTCGAACTAGTCGGTAGTAGCTTGGAGAAGAAACGATTTAGCTATGTAATACACAGCAGACTAAGGTCAAATAGAAATTTGCGACGAGTAAAAAAAGTCGGTATAACTGCAATAGAAATGGGTAAAAAATAAATGATAATCTAGTTGTTAAGTATAACATTGCTTTCTGTAAGAATATTTAGCTCAGAATGAAGTGGAACATTGATTTAGGAACGGTTCCGTCTCATGTTTCGCACAAAAAACGCATTAATTGGTTAGAAATCAATAGTACAACGAATTCATTTTTTAAATACGTTTATAAATTTGCAATTTTAATTTGGCGTTAAACCTATCCAATACAGCTTTCAAATATGAACGTGATACTTAGTTGGTAGCTCGATTGGCAGATTCAATAAGTTTTTTTTAATATTTGCTACGCCTGGGAAGTAATGAATAAGAGGTTTTCGTCGATAAATAATGATCTTACTGGAAATGCCACATACTAATTGCGCTCGTAATTACCTTAATATAACTAATTCAAGTTTACATTATCCCTTTATTACCATATTAAGAGTTTTATATTGTTTTCATATGCAACTTATACAGATTTGGAAAAAAAATTAACAATCTTAACCAGTTAATAATTATTATGCTGTCATCTAACTATGCTTATATTTATACTTATTTAAAAAGACAGAAATAAGACGGTTATTATTTGAAATATGTCGGATAGAAAATAATAATTAAAATGTCGAAAAAAGTAAGTAAAAATTAGGAAGTCGCGGATCTATTTGGCTTCTAAGGCAAAAATAAATATAATACTCGTGTCTATCTCATCGAGCTACTACAGATTAAGTACAAAAGTATTTATTGTAGGTGATCTGGAAGCCGAGATACTGAAGATTTTGCAATCGCGAGTCATTTTGAATACGCGAAATCAGTTTTCACTGGGAGCGCGCAGCAATTTCTGATACTAAAAAAATCAATGAATCTGATCGTAGTAAGATATAGATATTTAGCATTAATATGTGTGAGTCTCAGGGCTCTTTAACGTTTATTGCGCCTTCCAGATTTTTTTGTACAAAAATTGTGAATTGCTTTATAATTACAAGTTAGATATTGTTGATCTTTTCTCTATAAACTCGTGCTGCGAAACTAAGACAAAGGGTTTAATTTACCAGCAAGTTTGCTGATACACAGATGCATACATTTCACAGATACAGATACACAGGTACAGATACATTTAAAATACCTCTGAAAAATTGCATAAAATGGAAATGGGTCTGTTGTTACTGACGTCAGCATATAACTATTACTTTTTAATATAGCCCTTGCTAACTTCCAGCAATCAGGAAATGTGCTGTCTTCTAGGATAGTGTTGAATATTTTTAGTAAAGGAATAGCAAAAATCCTGGCACAGTTCCTAACAATAAAACTAGGAATGAGGTCATGACCTGCAGTGCATTTATTAGGTAAATTTTTGATTGGATTCACTGAGTTACTTATTACTTATAGTGCATTGAGACGCATGGCGGTAAACTTGGACAAATTTCTTGGATAATAATCTCGGGTATTAGATTATGCTCATAATTGAAATTTCACAGTATGTTTAGAGAATTATTAAGCTAGGGTCTGACATATTGGGATTTTAATAAAATACTCTCGTTGTCACATAAAATAAATATTTAGGTTTACACTCAATAATGCTTTTTTTAAATTAACATATACAAGAAACAAACATATGCCAAGACCTAATTAACTGCTCTGCACATATGACTGTAATTATGTTTTTATAAGTAGTCAACTAGTGGCATCGGTGGCGGTCTAAGCAAATCATGAAAAATCGCAATGTCGCTCCCTTAAACATGTTCATAAATTACATAAAAACTATTTAAAAAATTACTTTGATGCTTCAGTATTCAAAAAAGGTACCTAATCCTAAAAATTACCGTAACAATTTAAAAAAGAAAAACACAATAAAAAATGAAATATTTTTAATTATATTTCCACATCAGCTTTAGGCAACTGTATTAGAGCTATTTCATACGATGCAGAATCTAAAAAAAAATCCAATCGTATCGAATTAAAAAAAAAGAAAAGTTCTAAACAAACGTATTTAAAATTATTGTTATAAAAATAGTATATTATTAAACGAGCAATTAATTATTTTCTTGCGTCACCTTGCGTGAATAACAGCTATTAATTGCGAGTTGAATATTATAAAGTATCTACGACTATTATACATTTTTTTATCTTGAACGAGTTGTTTTTTAGTTTACCAACCTAAGTCGATACTGATTGCACATACGGTCGCGAAATAATAATATGCCGCAGCCTCTCCCGCACAAGTCTCTGACTTCTGGGCGAACCATTGGGGTTAGAATGAGGGGTAGAGATATTATCATTATTATTATTATACGCAATGTAAAAATTTCTAGGCCCCCATTTTCCGAAAATAATTTTTTTGTGTTGTACCATATTCTACTAGTTGTTTTGTACACTGTACCATTAGAAAAAATATTCCGTCTTCAAAAGTTTCCGCATAACATGCAAAAATGTAAAAATTCTAGCCCCCTCCCCAATTTTTCGAAAAAATATTTCGTTGTAGTACATTGTACTAGTTGTACTGAACATTGTACCGCAGAAATAAAAATCTAATGTGAATAGTTTCCGAAATAAATGGAAAAACCCGTAGCCTCTACTTCTGGAAAACTATTTTTTTGATATACCACATATACATATACAAACTGCTGTCACTTAGTTATGTAGTAAACTTAACGGAGCAAGATAAAGGAACCGGCCTTGTTATTGTCTCATTTACAGATGTAGAAGTGGATTTTTTTTGCATATTTTCAGAATTGCTCTACCCTTTAAAGTCTAGTATATAAAACAACATATTTTTTCCATACTACATGTCTCACATAGTGCAATATATATATATATATATATATATATATATATATATATATATATATATATATATATATATATATATATATATATATATATATATATATATATATATATATAGATTCCTCGATACATTTCTATAAAAAATAAAGTTAGTTACTACTAAAATACATTTTAGTAGTAATAACAAAGTATATCAAATGAAACCATAAAGATGAAAGACAACTAGACAACTACGAAAATACCAGAAGACTAGCAAGAAGTAGATATTTATGGAAACGTGTTAGCAAATAAAATTCAGTGATAACTACATTATTTACATTCACACACACACACACACACATATATATATATATATATATATATATATATATATATATATATATATATATATATATATATATATATATATATATATATATATATATATATATATATATATATATATATATATATATATATATATATATATATATACATATATATATATATATATATATATATATATATATATATATATATATATATATATATATATATATATATATATATATATATATATGTATATATATATATATATATATATATATATATATATATATATATATATATATATATATATATATATATATATATATATATATACAAAAGTAGTTTGCTCGAACGTCTGCATATTTCCAGATATTTTGCCAGATTTCTGTTCAATGTTAAATTGCTACCAAGGAACGCAAAGAAGTTGTCATTTTGGAAGACCATATTGGCCATAATGAGTTTTTTTATATTTTCTTTTTATCTTTTTTTTTTCGATTTTATCTCGAAAGAACGGCAAATATTTAAACTAAAATAATTTTTTTTAACATTATAAATTTAAAAAAGTGTTTCCTGTAACATAACCTACTCTTTTAATTAAATTTGATTATTTGTCCTATTTTGAGATATACTAAAATAAAATTATCATGATTTGGCGAGTGACTGGGGTTGGGACGCAATTGCATATTACATTCTTGCCTATGGTAGAGCGTCTATATGGATTTTTCTCTACCTTTGACAAATATATGAGACACCTTAGGCATAGGCATAGGGAATTGGTAGTAGTTGCCTCTGTAGATTAGGTCAATTGTTGATACTCTTCTGCTTTCATATCTGGTCAATAGCTTATAGTATAATTGTATTTTACGTAAACATGCAAAAATGGGGTAACAATGTACGACAATATACACACACAATGAACAAAAATATATTTTTTCTAATTTTGACATGTAAAGTGAGACTTTTTAAAACCCTTAGGACGTTAGGAAACGTCTTATTTTTCACAACTAGTTACGAAAAGTAAAATATTACGCAACTGGTTATGTAAAGTTCATTACATAGGCTATTTAGACCTGACAAGCTATGAAAGTGACGAGCTGTCACACCGTTACAACCTACTGGATTGTTTTTAAACATATAAAATTCACAGTTTTCTTCTCATAAAATATAAAATTGCTGAAAATTAGAAAAAAATCTTGTATGAAACACGTTGGGAAACACTATTTTGTGTAACTCGAATCCTTTTGCGAAACTCGCTAGCGCTCGTTCCGCAGTTACATCGTCCGTAGTTACATCAATAGCTATTATAATTTTTATTCCAGCTCAGCGTTAGGATACTGTACCTATTTCATAAGTTGGAGAATAAAAAATATTATCGTATTTTAAAAACGAAAAATTCTAGACGTGTTTAAAATTGTTCGACTGTTGTCGCCCAAATATCCAAAAAATGGAGCACGCAGCTCATTTCAAAGAGTACATAATATGTATAGGAAGTACATGATATGTATAGTCTTGGTCAAGAACTAAGGCAAAGCTTTCTAAACACCTCAATAAACAATGGAATTAGCAATACAGGTTCACTTGCGAATCGTACATATATATTGACTGGACTATTATAGGAAACATAGTTATATTATTTTTGTTACGCAGTAATAAAGTAATACCTAAATAAAGTATACTTTACATCCTTGTCTATGGTAGATCCATATTCCCAATCTTTCTCTAATTCCATCTGTGGTCAATAGCTTATAGTATAAATGTTTTTTTACAGTCAATATGCCTATAGATAATAATGAAATTTTATGTGCGCTATTTGTATATTTTAAATTAAATTAGTTTTTTTATTTTCTAGTATTTTCTAAACTAGTAGGTGTACCCCCCAGCCTGTGTCAAAGTTATATTGGTATATAAAATGTATTAAGTATGTAAAACCAAAGTAGTAATTCAAAATGTTCGTATAGTCATAATTTATTCCGTAAAAATATCTGAAAAGCCTTCAGAATTCGATGATATACCATCAAGTATATACAGATCTACTTTCTCCAATTAAAGTTTTTTTGGGAGAGTAATAAATAAATATTAATTACCTTCTGTGATTTACTCGAAGCGTATTGCAAAATAAAAACAAAACACATCAATTTTTATAATTTTGGCAATACTTTTTGTTCAACTATCAATTTGCGGGCCGAGGCAATAATAGAACCTATTAAAGAGTATTGAATAGCTATTATAAATGCGCTAGCCGTGCAAAAACTCATAATCAACAGGTCGGGAATCCCTAAAAACTTGTTGCGCGCCAAGCTATCGATTTAAAAACCGCCAAAAAACCGAATTTGATAACATGTATAGAAACAAGCGTGAACATAAATCGAGGATATGTAGGTACATACAATAGAAAGGTGTTTCAATATAAATATGTTGATGTGTCATGTGTCGTAAAATTGCAAATTTGAATATGTAACCAGTTTTGCTCTTTACTTGACATAACATTAAATACTTATATTATAGCAAGATATATTAGTTAATCTTTAGTTATCTTTAAATTTTTAAAAACCTAATCAAAAAATTATTTCTTGATAAAATTTTCCATAAATTACTATTACTAATGTGATTGCTAATGTGTATATTTTCACAATCTTTTTACCTGTCTGACTAATCATATTATCTTGTATCATTAACTCCTCAATTTCAGTCGTTGTGCAACACTAAAGAAATTGGAAAGTGAAAACAATCATGAATTATTCCGTAATAGCGTTATTGTGCATTTGTGAAGCTACGTATAGAGAGTGTACCTAACACTTGTCAATGCCTCTGTTTTACTATTAAAAAAACACCCACCACCAAAAAACCCAGTGAACCCTAAGGTCGAAAATCTGAAGGGTCCATACCGTTCATATACACGTGCTGACGCCACAGCTGCTGGTACTGCGTCCACCTATGGGATTCGTCCTGAGTCGGGGCATGTACGTGCGTCAAGGTCCCCTGCATGACTCCCACAGGAACCTGGTGTCCTGCCAGAGGGTTCGGCGCCGTGACGGGCGGCGGGGGTAACTGGTACTCCATGCTTTGCGTATCTTTCACCGGTACCACAAAACTCATGCCTAACACATGCTAACTTGCAGCCCCGGTACTCTCACACTCCCGTTAACAAACACTCTTCACCGGTAAAACCTGAGCGCTCTTTCACAACACGGAAGAGCAACTGGACATGAAGTAGAGACCGCAGAGTCTACGGAGTGAATGGGCCACTATTCGCGGGTGGGGAACAAACACTCTCAGTTTCGCAAATGCCGGAAACTACCGGCTAACTATGGTGATGCTGGTCTTGTTGTTGTTGTTCTTTCTTTCTCTACCCATGGTGATGTTCCTCGACTTCGGTGAGGTAGGATCGCGCGTCGCACGGCGGCCTCGCGCCGAATATTATGGCGGAGGCGCGATCACGCAAGAACAGAACTTGACCGCATAGGCCAGTCACTGAAGACAAAAAAGGTATGAATATACCAAAAGTTTACAAATTTTAACACAAGGTTGGAGATATATTACTAAAACTAATTTTGCAACCCATTTGAAGGTCCGGAACATTATAAAAAAAATTAAAAAACTAAAATTATTTACTATACCTAATTTAAATAAAACTTACAGAACTTTCCATATCTAAAAAATGCAAAAGTGGTGTCAACATAAATACATGTCAAGTGATTCATTGTAAATAATATCCCAAGTCTTTTTCTAACCGGAACCATAAGAATTTTGAAAATTAAGTAAATTTTGCCATAACTTTTCGAAAAAAGTTTTGTAAATTATGAATTACGTTTATAACAATGTTTCGAACCTGCATGTCCATTTGCATAAAATTTGAGAGAACGGATATAAGTTTTATACTTGAGCTGAGATTTTTTTTTAAATAGACGGTCAAAAAATAGACGGTTATTAAATATGATTCAAAGCTGTACTTTAAATTTCCAACCTCACGTGCATCCCGGAACACTGCCAAATATTTATGATAAGTTACGATAAGTTATCCGGACCTTCTAATTAATCTCCAACCTTATGTCAACATTTGACAATTTTCGGAATTTTGTTAGAACAATTGACTTTGAATGTCTTCAGTGATCGGCCTAGTATAAGTACATTTAAAGTTTAGCAACCGAAACTGGTTTAATTTGACATAATTTATTACTTACAACAAAAAAATACATTAGGTACATTTTTTTCAGTCCTATTTAATATTAGAGGAAATAAAGCAATGAACTTCCGATTTTTGGAACAGTAAGATGTTAGCAGTTAAGTTCGATTCGTGAGAATGTCTATTTATGAACTAAATTGATCAATTCATTTAGAAAGAAATGCATTTTTGCATATAAAAATATGCAATTCAGAGCATCACGAAGAGACAATAAATAAAAAATTTACAACTCGGTAAATATTGATGGAAATGAGTCCAGTTTTGTTACTCGGGGTGGTTTTTGGGGTCGCTGAACACAAATATCCCGACGGCAACGGCGTCCGAGGTACAGTGCCGTTCAATTGAAAGTAAACGACTCTTATGAGAAATTTTGGAAATCTTCCCATTGTGAAGGGAAGGCTTTCCCAGGCTTTTGTAAACAGAATTATTTTAGGTTGAAGTATCTGTCAGTTTTAGAGTGACAGCATTTTATATACAGTATTTATTAAGGACACACCGACAAATTGGTTGGCAGTTTAACAAGTTTAACCTCTGCTCCTTATGTCGTGGCAACAGAGCAACTTTATTTGCAGCCGAAAAATTCTTCAGCTCAGATGCTCCGATACGTCGTCTTGCGGTTTCCACCGAAGCAGGAAAATTTGTTAAGAAGCAGGCAGTCATTGCTGTATCAAAAGGATTCTGTCGGAGGTGGCCAAGGACGAGTTCGTCTTCCTCCATAGTACTGAATTTCTGACGGCCCCCTCTATGGACATACTCAACAGTTCCATTCCATTTTTGCTTAATTTTGTAAATGCAACCTTTACTCACATTCAAAGTATCTGCAACTGCTTGCATTGACCATCCGTTCTGCAGTAACATCACAGCTCTCATTTTTTGCGGTTTAGTTAAGCGCGGTATAATAATAATAATAATTATTATAAGGAAAGCTTCAAAATATAGAATAATTATTAGTAAACTGACAAATAAAATTGACAATCAAGTTTTGGTTACCTGAAAGCCTGTTTCACATTAATTAAAAAAATCGTTTACTTTAAATTGAACGGCACTGTACCACCGCATGGTTACCGATATTTGGAATGGACTTGACCTAAATCAAATATCCAATTTAATATCCAGTATGCCTCGGCGATGTGAAGCAGTTATTAGAAATAGAGGTGGAAACACGCGCTACTACTATGTACTTTTTTTTGCTATGTATTGCTAAGTATTGGTAAAAAGTTATTTTAATAAAAAAATATATTATTCTGGTATAAAACTATATTTTCTTTGATATTTGAAGATATCAGAAAATTTAAAAAACAAAATGTTCAGAAAACATGAGGCCACAGTATGATTTCATTATGCATCCGTTGTTGTCGCTAATGCTCCCTTCAGGGTGTCTCAAATTTAACGTAAAAAACTATTCTCATTTTTGCACTCTGTATAATCCTAAAACTGAAATCTGAATAAAAAATTTATTACAGTGCAATTACCAAAGAAAAAAGCTGCAGTTCAATAAAAAAATGATCGAAATCGATCTGTCGATCGCGAGAAAATCGAGCATAATTTTTGGTTGTGTGTTATAAGAAAGGTGTAGATTCAACTAATGTTTGGAAAAATAATTACTGAAAACGCCAAATATATTCGTAAGTATGTTTTTATATTATATTGTTTAAAAAAAATATCGAAAACTTGTACTATCAAGATTATCAAGAATAAGAACAAGAATTAAGGATATTATTTATTTTTAGTTATTGAAGATCTCTTCTTCGTTCTCTTCTTCTGTGCATTCAGATTCAGCGACAATGACTCTTTTTCTAAATAATTTTCATGCTTTCTGCAACCACATGAATTACCGCAATAAAATTTTGGCAACTGCATAAGGTTAGATTCATAACACTGGGTGGAACAGGAGGCTGTATCATCTTTATAGGAATTAAATAATTTTCTACAAGTTCCCATCCTCAATTTGTTGGATTTAAAAGAATATACACCTTTCTTATAATATTTAAATAAATATTTAAGAATAATATATTTAAATTCAGGTAAAAATTATATAATACTGAAGATAATCCCCCAAAAACCACCCGAGTAAGTAACGAGTTCCGACTTTATGTTACGAATTCCCATAAAACTCTATAAGAGACGACGTTCATACTGCCCACCCTGGACACCAGGTACCTCGGCGATCATTGCCGTCATGATATTCGTGTTCAGCGACCCCAAAAACCCCAATAGCAAAACTTTAGCTTTGATTTTTAACGTTATTATTTGTTGTTGCTCTATTTGGCTTTCCGTTTTTTCGCATATTTTGGCATCAGTTCTGGGTTCATTAGGTATTGGGATTGCGTGTTATTTGCATGGTTAGTTGTTATTCTTATTAGTTGTTAATATTTACAAAAGCAAAGCGGCTGAGAAGCGTGGGTACATTTATCTTATTCTACGTTAGTGATGTTGGGTCTTTTTGTTAGTCTCTCTGGTTATGCCTCTTTTATTTATTTTCTGTTGGCTCTTTTCTGTTGTATGTTTGTGTTTTTATGGCTCTTTTTAGTCTTTTTATTTCTGAGTGTTATCTGTTTTTCTATATATGTTTTTGATTAAATTGTTAGTTACGATTATGTGGCGGGGGCTAGGGAGTATATACATAGTTTAGGGAGGGATATTTGGGAGGGTGTCTAAATCTGGGGGTCATTGCTTGAGCTATTGTGGGATTAGTGTGTTCGGTTAGTTTTTGCATTAAGTGTGGTATTATTCTATTTTCTATATAGTTGTCTAATGTTGGTGTTCCCGTAATTTGGTGCAGCTCTTCATTTCTTATTACTCTATTGCCATGCCTGTTTGTCTCTATTGCTACCCTTAGTGACTTATTTTGCATAATTTGTATTTCGTTTTTATTTGTTTTAGATATAAACGGGTACCATATTGCAGATGCATATGTTAACGTTGGCCTTATGTATGCCTTGTATAATAGGGTACCCGTTGTTGTAGTGCAATTTTTCATTATTGGGAATAATCTGTGTAATTTGATTTTAGCTTTTTTGACTGTATTTGCTATTTGTTTGTTGAACATAAATTTCCTGCCTATCTCTACACCAAGGTATTTTAATGAAGTTATATTTTTAATTGTTATATTATTCAGAGTTATCGGGGTATTTGGCTGATCTCGTTTACGCGTGAACACTATAACCTGTGTCTTTGCCTCATTTATTTTCAACCCCCAGTGGTTATAGTGGTCTACTATGTCTGTCGTTTGCTGTTGCATTAGTCTGTTTAAAAGAGGTATGCTCGTGGTCGTAGCTAAGGTCGCCGTATCGTCCGCGTATAGTGCAACAGTTGTCCTATGGTCTTCCGGTTTGGGGATGTCGTTTGTGTAGAGGTTGAAGAGGGTTGGGCCTAGGGATGATCCTTGTGGGACTCCAGCTTTCACCGGACGGGTTTGTGAGCTATCCTGGTTGACTGTTACTAGGAATCTGCGACCAGATATGTATGACTGTATAGTCTTAATTATACGAGTCGGAAATTTCGCGGAGTGTAGCTTATACAACAGTCCCGGATGCCAGACTTTGTCAAAGGCTTTCTCGAGGTCTAGATTGAAGGAAAATCCTTCAATCAACCCTAGTAGTCGTTGACAGAAGGAATTTCAGTCAACGCTAGTAGTAAAGTAGGCATAATTTGTAAATAAATGTAATTACTAATATGTAATTCTTTTCAAGCTGTAATGAAAGTTACATTCATACCTCATATTATATTTACCTTCTTGGCAAAACCAATTTTTCTAGGAACACTAATTCTCAGTCTATGCTTTTTTCTTCTTTTATAGTCCATGGTTGTTTCATTATTTTCGCTAGTAAACGCAAATAATCACTCACAGTAACTAAATGCCCTCCATATAATTTAATAGATACCTACTATACACGAGGCTCAGTTCAACCCTGAGTGAAATCACCGTAGTGGCGTTGACCAACAGCAGAACACCGAACGGATAATAAACTCCACCTCCCGCTACTGTCATTTCAAAAGAATTTACTCCTGCACCTGTTGTGTGCTTTGCAGACTGAACTCCGTCTTAGTTATAATGCAATATTAAAGTAGCAAAGTGCTCATTTTTTAAAGGTCATTCCAAGTACTGCAAAAAAAAGTTTTTCCTCTAAAAATGCATCAGTTTTCCGTTATTTAACATTGAATACTCTGACCAAGTTGTTTGACCTAGCGCATTCATGAAAATACAGTCTCTTTGCTTTCTTATAAACTTCATTTCTGGTCATTACAATTTTTTTGCGAGAACGAGAATAACTCGAATCGCGAATAACTCCCGAATAACTCGAAAAATATGGATATATAGAAAAAACTATTTCTGTGATTTTTAGAAATATAAATAATGGTTTCTGCTTTTTTTATTTATTGCTATTTACAAAGTTCACGAAAGAACAAAAAATTGTTATTCGAAAAACTTATTTTCGCAATGGTCATACCAGACGTACAGTAAACATGGACAAAAGTCCGCACCCGGGTAAAAGTCCCATTAAAGGTGGGGAGAAGTGGGGGATGCGGAACGGTTCTTTTCTGCTATCGTCAGTTGAGACGTAGTGTCGTGAGTAGGTGTTTGTAGTTCAATCCGAATTTACACGGCCGCAAAAATGAGGTAAGTGGAAAAACGATTCGCTTGCTATAGTTTTTTATGACTTATTATTAGTCAATAATTTTGTAAAGCCTTTTGCAAAAGTCAAGCAACTGTTTTCGTAAGCATACCTGCATCTTAGCGACATAATCATGCTACGAGACGGTTCATTATATGAACGGAAGATGGCGCTACCATGTCATTGAAATAAATACATGAAGGGGCAAAATACCGCATGCGTGACGGAGGCAAAAGTCCGCAATGCGGACTTTTGCCCCCCTTTTTAAATTTTTAAATAATTCTACAAAAACAATTTCTTCCAGATCTTACAAGAGAAAAACGGATCGAAAACCTATCACACCTGAAATGTTAGTGGAAGCGAGGAGACGACTGCAAGAAGGGCAGTCCAATCGAAGAATAGCGCAGACTTTTGGAGTCGATGAATCATCCTTGAGAAAAAGATTGAAGGGGGGATTTGGCGTTACCTCATTAGGAAGATTCAAATCTACATTCACGGTTGGGCAAGAAGAAAGTTTAGCTGATCATTGTAGACAAATGGACTTGAGGTTTTACGGAATTACAAGAAAACATTTTCGGCATTTGGCTTTCGAGTTTGCTTCGCAAAATAACATTAAAACTAATTTTAATCAAGTGACACAAATGGCGGGAGAGGATTGGACCCAACGTTTCTTATTTCGACACAAATTATCTTTGAGAACACCCCAGAAAACAAGCCTCGGGAGAATTATGGGTTTCAATCGAGTTCAGATCGAAAGATTTTATGATAATTTAACAGAAGTTATGTCCAAGCATGCTTTTCCTGCCAGCCGCGTATTCAATGTCGACGAGAGCGGTATAACAACCGTTCCCAATAAAATTCCAAAAGTTATATCAGCTAAAGGCAAGAGATCTGTTAATAAAGTAGCTTCTGCTGAACGAGGTCAGCTGATTACCGTGGTCTGCTGCTTCAGCGCCAGTGGAAATTATGTGCCACCGGCGTTAATTTTTCCCCGAAAGCGTACAAAAATTGAATTGCTTAATGGGGCACCACCTGATTCAGTAATGTTCATTTCAGACTCTGGATACATGAATTCGCAATTATTTATCAGTTGGCTGGAACATTTTCAAAAACATGTTAGAGGATCTGCTGAAATCCAGTATTACTTATCCTTGATAACCATTCATCACATGTTACGCTAGAAGCTGTAAGTTTTTGCAAATCCAACCACATTCAAGTCATAAAACTCAGCCACTCGATAGATGTTTTTTTAAATCTTTAAAAGATTTTTATGGCCAATTGTGTGATCGATGGCTGGTTAACCACCCAGGTCGAGTAATAACACAAGTCGCCCAGATTTTCGGCGAGGCTTATGGGAAAAATTGCACGATTGGGAAAGCCATGAACGCATTCAAAATATGCGGCATTGTTCCGGTGAACCGATTCATATTTAGCGATGAGATTTTTCTTCCAGCCAATGTCACTGATCAGACAGTTGAGAATGAAAGCGATGTAGGGGGTGCAGAAATGGACCAGGATGAAGAGGATAATGAACCCTTGTCCAATTTTGTAAAACAAAACACATTAGGATCAGGACCTTCAGAACAATTATCGTGCGGAAGTTCACCATTTTCATCGCAGCAACTGTCTACCATAAAACCGAACGTCCACCACACCACACTGAATTGCCGGACACCACAACCAACTTCGTCAAGGAAAATACTCGACGCCTCTTTACCAGTGTCTCATCCTGAACCATCTACATCAAAACGAAATATTTGTAACTTGACACCACAACCATTTCCCTCAAAAGAAATTAACGACACCTTTTCATCAACACTACTGCTATCTACAAAAAGGAAGTCATGCTCGGCTGTATCAATTGATCCTTCTCATGTGATCTCACCTTCAGATATCTTACCTCTTCCCAGAATTTCCCAAAAACGTAAAAGGATGAGAAAGGGGAAGAAATCTGAAATCTTGACCCCCACGCCTAATGAAGAGGAATTGGAACGAGAAAGAGAAATTAAGTTGCAAAAGGAGAGAAGAAAAGAAGTAAGAAACGCGAAGAAAATGGGCGGACTTGTGCTGCGTGAACTTTCTTCTCAAAAAGTACAGCCATGTCGAGGGGAAACAGAAGAGGAAGTTGTTTGCCCAGGTTGTAACGAAATTTATGAAAATCCACCAGATGAGGACTGGATTGAATGCAGTAAGTGCCATAATTGGTGGCACGAAAGCTGCTCTAATTATGAAACCGGAGAGTTCAAATGCGACTTCTGTTGAACATTATTAACTTGTCCGATATTTTTTTGTTACATTTTGATTTTTCAATATTTTTTATTTTGTTACAAGAATATATAAAACATATACATTTATTTTGCAGTTTTCAAGAGAATAAACTTTATTTTTTTAAAATAACCACGATTTTATTAATTTATAAAAGATACAAACATTTTAAATCGTAGATACATATGTTTGGACTTTTGCCCCATCCATTTGGACTTTTACCCCGCCCCTTGGGGCATAAGTCCTATTATGCAACCCACATAAAAACTTTTTTTTAACCTATTATTTTTCCCTTTTAAGGGCCACCCATTTTATGATGTAATGAGAAATGGTCAAAGTATTCATTAAAAAAAGATTGGCCTTCTAAATATAAAACTCACATATTTAGAAAGCTAAGAAAGTTAAGTGCGGACTTTTGTCTATGTTTACTCTAGCGTTTAAGAAGGCTTCAAAAATCATTGTGGGTTTTGACAAAATGGATAATGTAAAGCCGGGAAGCAAAATCTGGTACTAGAAGACGTCAACAGACAGACATTTTTTACATTTTATTTCGTTATACGTCCCATACCTCTTCTGCTCGGAAAATATGACGTTAAGGAAAATATACTATTGAAACTATGGGCGCAGTTCTCTATTGAAACTGATCTATTACATATTTATTTACCAACTACTGAAATAAAAGAAGAAATCTAATTCTTATTCTACTAACTCTTATTGAAATTATTAGATATTGGACTTAAAATCCATGTTTCACATGCATATATCTCAACACCTCTGTAACCGAATTAATTGATCTTCATAACTTTCAAAATTTTATAGTCCATCAATATCATGGAAAATATTTGCAGTGAAATAGGCTTATGCATTGTAAAAAAAAATAAATTAAATATCACCAAAGAAGTATTCTGACGTTGAAATATTGTTTAAGAACAGTTAAAATGAAAAGTCTGTCATCATTGGCCAATTAAAATTGGTTTCTTAACCCGAATCAGATCTTCCAAAAACATGATTTTCTATAATTTGCAGCTAATATAAACGAACAAATACTGATCAATTCTTACTTACTGACTATAACTTTCATCAGAAGCGCAATTAAATTTTTTCCAGGTCCAGGCACCAAGGAACACAATTCTAAATTCTGCAATTTATCGCCAGACAATTTATCGCAAGTTTCTTTCTACGCCCTATTATTCCCATTCATTTGGAAAGAAATCCGATTTACCTCAATTGGCAATATTATTGTTAATGACAAACTGGTAATAATAATCTTATCGACATTCAATCGTTTATCATTAATAAGTACCTACCTTCTTCATGAGTTAATGAAAAAAACCTAGTTCAATCATGGGTGGTCTGAACGAAATGTGTAGTTTATATTTAAATCTTAAAAGAATCATGAATAGATTGAACATAAAACGGTTTATCTAAATTATCTGTGTAATTATTTCACGCTTAACTAGAATTCCTATTAGCCGGTATAAAAATAAATAAATTGCCTATACTTATATAGAAAAAAAATCAATAATGATTTAAATTATGTTACTTCCAACTGTCATATAAACTGGTCAACAAAACAAACGTTACACGGCCAAATTTGCCTTAATTTTGGAACTGAGTAAATTTGAATTTTTGTTTGAAGTGTTACGTGTTCCAATCCTTTGTTTATCAGTCCTTGTTTTTGCTAAAATTAGGTATTTCATGTAATGTTTCTACAGGATGGTAAATCAATTTCTGAAAGGTGGATCCCATTTCAATAAAAAAACTGATTTGCAACACGAATGATATAAGAGTGGACATCATTTCGAAACAGTTTTTCAATTTTCCGCTTATTTCCTTTATTTACAGGGTGATGTTTAAAAAATCGACTTTTTGGTCTCGCCAAATAGGATGATAAACCACGGGAGGTTGATACAGGATCATTAAAAATTACCCAAAGCTGAAATAACCTCAAAATCTGGTATTATGGGACCTACACAATATATTTTGTTGGCAAAAAATACATTATTTGTAGGAACGTCCGTCGACCAGGTTGCGCAAAAACTGCTGGAGAAAAATAGCTTCACATTCTTCCTGTATTGCGTTTACCAAAACGTCCACTTGTCCTTCCATTTCTATCACATTTCTTTTCATTCTACTCCAGACGTGCCCGATGGGATTCATATCTGGAGACAAGGGTAAACAACCCGTTCATAATTTAATATTATCATCTTCCAAAACACGGTAACGATTCTATCACGATGCGGCATTGTCCTTGACTAAAATTAAATCGCCACCGATATTTTCAGCATACACCACGATATCCCTACTACACAAATCTCTGTATGGTCCACATGCTTTCCATCAGGAGTAACACAGTAGTAGGCTACAAAGTAATGTTTTTATTTAGTGGTCAAAACTATTAACCACCGATTTGACATAATAAATGGTATTAATTCAATCTTTTTATTTTTATTACTGGCATACCTTGATAATTAACTAGGAAATTTATGTAATTAGGGAAATGGGTCATAAATATGTAATATCTTGTTTTATTTTTAATAAGATTTTTTACGCCACCATAACCTCTAAAAGAAAATGAAAATTCATTATCATTTACTACAGTCTGACAGACTTGGCTACAATGTTTGTTGGTCACATGTTAAAACATGTTGATGGCGTGCATTAGTTTTCGTTTTGAAGTTGCTATAAAAGAATTTGGTCTGTGCAAAATAAGTTTAGATGCCTTTATTTTAGGAGGCTATAAATGCAATCACTATTTCGAGGTGTAAAGGACTGTGGATTTGCCGTAATAGTATATAATTTAGGATAATATCCAGTAGAAGCCTGGTATATGTTGGATATAAACTAATCCATTTAGAAATTGCAATGCCGCAAGGAAGGAGAAAACATTTAAAAAGTAGTGGGCCCCATCACACTGGAATATGGTCCTTTAAACATATTCCCCTATAGACCAAAAACTAATAAAACAAAAAACCTGCACGCTAAAAGATTGAGCTATTACATTAGCCATTCTCTACTGGGACGTAAATATACTTATTTACCATTTTATTCTTAAAAAATTGGTAATTTTGTATAAGTAGTCTCCTGAAGCCATGAATACAGATTTGCTATAGTCGATCTACCCGGGAGGCACGCATATGATATATCTATTAGGAAAATTAAATTATTTTTGTAGATTATAGTGTCTCCGCCATAAAATTGAATATATAAATTACCATAATATAGTCAATCATAACGCTGGCGCTGTTCCCGTATGAATTATTAAACATGTAGTTCTTCTTCGCTGAAGAAGCCTATGTGAGACGTACCTGTTAAATATAAATTTAACAGAATTATATTATTTCACGAACATTTTTATTAATGTGCATATTTATTTTAAAATAAATACCCTTTTTCTATTTTCTCCTATTTTTATATATATTTTTGTGTAAATTTATCTTGTAATTCAGTAATTGACACTTAAAATTGTATTATGTCCGACAACTCAAAAATATGTAGAAATAATGAGAATAACATAAGCATTATTAACCTCAAAGTAAAAAAAAATGTGTACTGATCAATATCTTTCGTATGTAGTATAGTATAAGTGCAAGCACGCACGTATCGCTGTCGAATGTATGTACCATACATAACGGCCAACCAGCTATGCGCCTGATTGGTCGGAACTTAATCTCATTATATCTAAGTTATTTATCGGCACAAAAATCTGTATCTAGTCCCAAGAATAATTATAGCATATAAAGTATGAATAAACTATGTCTAAGTTAAAAGATTAATGAGAAAGCATCATGGTAGAAATGGGTTTCGGGATTATATAATCTAGAAGCAAAATGCAATGTCGATATGACGCCTAAATTAAACACGACGAAGTTATGCGACAGAAAGTGAATATGATTATAGTATATGTTTAGAATTCAAAATTAAATCAAGTGAAGTTCAAATTGTAAGAGTTATACCTAAAATTAAATAAATCAAAAAATAGGCATTAATCTGATTGGCCAGATTGTAAAATAACAGTAAGAAAGAAAATGGTGCAGTTGTTTTTCTATACGGCATATCCGTGGTTACATATAACAATGCAGGAGAGTTCAGCCATAGAGTTCAAGGAGAGAACAGCTCCGCTAATAACTTTTATAAAATTTTGTTAAATTTAATAGTTAAACGTAAGAAAAATAATTAAAATAGTGTAATATAATTAGAACACCAGTGGAAAAGGTTTTAAAGCAGAAGTAACTATGGTTTTAACTATGGTCTAAACACTATGGTTTTGAAAAAAAAAATTAATTAATTACGAGAGTTATTCAGTTTTAAAGATAGGGTTCTTTAAGATGTTTATATTTATAATTCAGTGTATAAATAAATGAGAATAAATATGCATAATGTTTAAAGCATTAAAGTGTTTTCGTCGAAATTAAGACGTGAGAAGTGGAGGCTAGGGAGCGTCCCCAGTCTGTGGAAGACTTTTTTTTAGGACTTTTATATTTATATATAGAGGGTTTAACTTGGGATGGTAGCAACAAAACGACTGATTATATTACCTAACGTTTCGGTCCATTTTTTGGGCCTTTTTTATAAGAGTATTTTATTTATGACATATTTGACATAGCCAAAAATGACAGTTTTAATTTATTTTTAAGGTTACGTGTTCGATTAGTATCATAGGGAAGAACAATCAAGAAACCCTACGAACTTAGACTATTTCATATTTTATTATTGCTCTAATTTTAGTTATGTTAATATTATGTAGATGTATATTTATAGTAAGTAGGTGTGCATGTACGTATAATATAAGTATAATATAAGTATAGTTAGAAATATAGTTTAATGTTGGAATTATGTTTTTTTCTAAATCTTCTAGTACTAATTCTGCGATTTAAATGGAATTGGTAAACCCATTGCACAGCCATATGTTTGTTTGTAATATGTATTATTGCATTGAAGAAATGTGCAATTTAATGTGAGTTCTAAGGCATTTTCATCCTATCTAGTAACAGTCATAATTTTTCTGTGGTTGTTAAGTAGGTACATATTTCACCGCAGTAGTATGTAGATATTGTAGAAAAAACATATTTTATAATTAAAATATTTTAAAGACAGACCTGTATTTGAAAAACGACGCTGCAGTTGTGGACTGCCGGGAACGTCGTAGTACGATGGGGCACAGTGCCTTTGTGCCTGGGCCCAAACGTGATATGGAGATCCCTCACTATAATACTGATCACGATTGGGGCAGTCTTGATCAGGAGAACTCATGGAAATGTAGCCATAATTATCCCGAGGCCAAGCATGGGCCGTAATTTTAACTCACTAAGTACGGTCCTGTCTCAACACTTTTATCACTTCTCAAACTGTTCAATAATCTTTAATTCCAATACAAGGCAACTGCGTTCTGTCGAAGCCTCGTGCTAGGTGTGGAAAAATAATACCTAGAGCATTACGTCTAGTTCGATTGCTGAAAAAACAACTAAGCTATTTTTTTGCGCCCAAAAATTACATTAGAAATAGTTAATTATTTCAGTATTGAGTACATTAATTGCACACATACTTCTGACAAATTTTCAATGAAATATTTTTTAATTGCATTTTCTACGCACTGCCAGAATTTGTCTCTAAAATTTTAGAACATGATAGCCAACATACATGAGCATACATTCAGGTGAATCTCTTTTACATTTAACGTTTCAGTGAGGATTTAACGTATTGAAAATGTTAACTATTGATGTTAACTTTAATTATCTGAACTAATTAAAATCCTTAGATTGATATAATTATATATATATATATATATATATATATATATATATATATATATATATATATATATATATATATATATATATATATATATATATATATATATATATATATATATATATATATATATATATATATATACATATATAGCTAAATCATTTTCAGTCATCATGAAAAAAAAACAATTCCAAGGAAATATTTAAAATGACGAGTTCGTAAAACAGCGGTTAATTAACAATAAATTTAACAATGATTTTCTTATGTTGTTTTCTATTATAATGTTAATTTCATGTTATCATCAAAGTGACATCTATAAATTAAAACATGGTATACATTTGTTGATACCTGAGATTTATGAATATTTACCAACATTTGATGTTAAGGAAAAGTTTGACGTATTGAATTTAAAAATTATTCTTAATTAACCACATCTCTTTATGAAAGAGGACATAGGGTATATTCATGGGAATTCAAAACCAAAATAAACTGCACCAAAAAGAGTTTGATTGGATGTCAAAAGCAATATTTATAATTGAAAATGTTTTTTATAGAAATGTATACAGACTAATGTAGACTTGAATTCAGAAATTTTGTAGACCTGAATTCAGATTTTATCTCTAAGTGTAATATAACCCTTAAAAGTTGATGGATTTATTTTAATTATAACAAGCATAAATAAACACAGAACATAAAAAGATGAAATTTATTCTAAAATGATTCTATTGACTTTTCCTTAGGTGACAAACATAAAAACATAGGTAGCAATGACATACAAGTTATTTTGGTTTATAACACAGAAACTAAAATTTTAAGTGACAGAAAATTAATAATATTTGAAAGTTACGACCCCAAAAGAACTAATTTATCAAGTAACCACTGTATTTGTTATAAGAATCACCAAAATAATTTTTCAATTAAAAACACTACCGGATGGTAAGAAATATCGTCATGTACTGATGAGAAAGAGCCGCCGGTGTAAAGGGGAATAACAGGGTAGTCTCTGAAAGCACACTAGATTACACGTGGATGGGCTCACGTTATTTGCAACGTGAAGTAACTCGTGTCGGTTAATGTTGCTTTCTAGACAAGAAATACAATACTTACTGCGTATATAAATACTAACCAATTCTTATTAGTTAAAATTTGTTGATTGTTGTTTCAAAATTCTGGCTTAAAAATCACAGATCTATGAATGGTTCCTAATGGGGTTAGGAGATATTGAAATAATTAAAATATTAAAATTGAATTTGAAATTTTGAACAACTAATCTTTTTACGCTTGAAAAGTTATATCGAAATATTTTGAAAATTGTATACAGAGGAATGACAAACTAGAGTATAGGGTAAAAACAACTTTCGCATATTGCCTTTTTGACTTGAGTTTTTCTTGCGAAAAAATACCGTTTCAAATTTCGAGGAGCCATTTTCAAATACTGGGTGGCCAATTATATGGTGAAACATTTTGAAGGGATTTTCGATGCAATTTTTCGACTATAAATAGTAGTACAGAATACAGACATCATTTCAAAAATGTTTTTCATACTCTAGATATTTTTGAATGAAATTAAGAACTTCCTCTTATATTATAACTAAGTGGGGAAGTTAAAAATATATAATAGTTGTAGTATGTCCATTGTCCAATCTACAGGGGCCTATAACACAAACACTATAAGTTCAACAAGTGTACAAATAAATTATACAAGTGTAGATATTCTGTAACAAAAAGTAATTTGTAGCTACTAGCGGGTCACTGGTAATTATGGAACTTTCTGTACAGTTGTAGCTTCTTTCCATAACACAAAAACCACACTTGGACAATTGTGTTACAGAATTGTCAACAATTGTAAACAATAGGACCTATCTTGAACGCTGGGTAGATTCAGTGTAGTCGTCGATTGAAAAGATTTATGTCCTTCAATCAACGGTGTACCTACTGAAGTCTTTCAGCGTGAACCTATCATTTTATTGCTGTCGATACGTGGTCAAGTTGAAGTGCCATATTACCCGAATTAACTAATTCTTTACCTTCTTGCCCTTTTCTGGAAACCTATTACATGATGCGTTAGTATACTGTTTTTATACAGTGGTTATTGCGGTTTAAAACAAAATGAATATTGAATATAAGAGGCCATTATTATATCATCTAAATATCCAAAATAATTCATGATTTTCGACATTATCACAAAATATTAAACATGTTGTCAAACATATTTTACTAGGTATTATGACTCATTTTTTTTACAATAATCCTGATTTTCTTCAAATGCGGCACTCGATTTAAACTTTTTTGATTGTACATAACTCTTTTTACTACACATGGGTCTGTTTTATGAAGAATAAATTAAGTTACTAGTACCAAAAAAGATAAAATTCACGGCCTTTTTTTAATGAAAATCTCTGATAGTTGTGAAAGAACGAAACGTCATATACAAAAAAATTCAACGTCATTTTGATAGTGCACAAAAGTAAGTAAAGGCAAAGTGTTTTGATGGTGCCAAAAAATAAAACATTGAACTAGAATAAAAATGACAAGGCTGATTTACTTGGCAATTGAAATATTTCTATTGAAGAACTTTATACATGATTCGTATATCTTGCAGCGGTTTAAGCGGAGATTCTGTGAACTAAATTAATACAAATTTTTCACGTCGCGGTACATTCTGCGTCCTCAAGGGATTATTGTTCCCTATTTTTCTTTATTAAATAACCGTTTGGGAATATATAAGAGTAATTTTAATTGGAGTTGGATCTCCAAAGTCAATAATTCGTGATAGATTTTCTCTATTTGTATTTATTATCTTAATAAAAAACCTAAGAAAATGAATCTATTTTTTTAATACAAGAATTACCAATTAATTATTTTCCTCTATGTATTTCTGAACAGTTCCAAATTTACGAATGGCAACGTCCATGCGTTTGATATTCTAAAATGTTACGGCTAAAGTGTGAACCGTACAAATATACTTTTTTATTCCTATCAAAATATATTGTATTTCTTTTGTATAATAAAATATAGGAAACTTTTGATATTATTTTATTTAATCGTTTTCAAACAATTTATCAAATTTACTAGAGACACTAATTTACTAAAATTTACTAAAGGTAAATAGTTGGCTAGTTTGGCACTATACAAAGCATTGGCTACTTTATGTTACCAGAATGATTGCTTTAATGCAATGCGAAAGATAATTATTTAATATTTTTTGTATTACTGGTGGCAAAATGAAAGCCACAAATAATATATAAATAGCAAATATGTTTGTGCTATTCGCCAAAAATAAAAGCAAATTTATATTATTTAGCCAAGATAATTTGCGTTTGACAAAAATGTATCGCTTTATTATAACAAATGGTCTAGTAGCTCAAATAAGTTTAAACTTGAGTTCAAAGCTGGATTCATTTCTGCTAAATCGAACGGTTGAGATGCACGATTAGCGCACGTGCAGGAACAATACCCATAAATCGGAATAAATTTAACACATTGCGGCCTACAAATTAGATATTGTCAACATACATTAAATATAATTCACTGAGAAACAATTAGGGATTTGTAAAATAACTGCCATATTTTAATGGAAATAATTTGATGTTTCAAATGAGATGTTTTGTGTCGACTTCGTGGTTATTATATTCACTCTTCACGATCTATACTTTCACCGCCCTATTATACTTTCTGATTGACCCATTCTAATGTACTGCATTATACCTTAACGCATTTGGTGGTTATTTAAATTATTGGCGTTGTAAGATAACTGTCACCGCAAATCAAAATCTCAAAATTGTCTGTTTGATGGTGACAAACCGACCAAAACGATATTTTTATATTTCCGGTACTAAAGTAATACCTCCTTCTTCCTTTCTTTCCTTCGGGGATTAAATATTGGAAATCCCGGAAGCATAAAATTAAAAACAGAAGAATGTAACAGGTGTTTCATTTATTTAACATTTACCGAAATTAAGCTTACCGAAGTTTGGCTTATCCACAGACTTGATCCCTTATGCTTTTTTTGAATAAAAATTTATTTGCAAAATTCAAGTTCGCCCGCTTAAACTCGAATTATCATGGAAAATAAATCTCGTAGGAACATTTTGCAAAGGCGTATTAGCTATTTATGTAACCAGTTGAGAAAAGTACTATTTGGTTTTAGGAGCAAATTTCTGCAGAACGGATGCGAGTTACACAAAATAGTGTTACCCAACGTGTTTCATACAAGATTTTTTCAAATTTTCACCACTTTTATATTTTATGAGAAGAAAACTCTAAATATCTAATCTAAATTTTATACGTTTAAAATCTAAATTTAATACGTTTAAAAACAATCTAGGAGGTTGTAACGGTATGACAGCTTGTCACTTTCATAGCTTGTCAATTTCATTATAATTGTCTAAATAACCTACTATGAAATGAACTTTACAAGACCAGTTGCGTAAAATTTTACTTTTTGTAACTGGTTGTGAAAACTAAAACTAATATATTTATAATATTGCAAAGTCACATATAAATTTATAATGTTACATACAACCTTGCAATATTGAGACAGCGACATGACATTTTTGACAGCTGGCCTCGGGATTTTGAAACACCAATATTATATGAGCCTTAATTTTATCAAACTCGGCGGATCCAACAAGATAATCAAGTGTGCGAAAATTAAGTTTGGTCTTGGACATTTGCTCCAATTTCTTATTTTCTTTCATGACCGCATCCGCCTCCTATCGGAAAGAGATTATCAGATCTTTCAAGAAGCGTCAGAAAACGAAGAATTGCGAGAAAAAGATGCTGTCTTAAACAAGCCAGATGCTTCGCGTGAGAAAATTGCTGCGGCTTTTCTTCTTTCATTGTATGGTTGCCCTATTAGTAGCACATTAGACACTGGAAGGTACAGATTGTATATGCCGACCGTAGCCAAGCAGTCGCTTAAATCTCAGCTTAATTTGGCAAGTCTTCCACTTCTACATAAATGTTAGGTGTATGTACAATTGTATATAAACTAGATGTCTTGTATTGGATGTTTGCGTTCTAGAACTTATCTTAAATGACGTTACTTATAATTATAGTATTAAATGAATGTTATTCTCAGTTGAAATAATTTTTTGAAACAATATGTAACGAAGGGTCTCAAGATCGCAATTTATCCTATTTTTTTTCATAATCACGAAAATATATAAAAATTGCTGTAGAAATGCCTATAACTCATTTAATTCATATTTCCTTAATTCCACAGTCGAAACCGATTAACAACACCAAAACCCCCACATACGTCAACAAAAGCATACTTAGGCCCTCAGCTACAAGCTTCTCGTCTGAAAAATTAATCGACGAATTTCGCTATCGAATTCACCATCTAGAATGCCGAGATAAGCAGGGGAGTTGGTATGGTATTGCATTCTTCTTTCTTGTTAAGTAGGTCAGAATATAAACACGACATTCTTTCAGCATATTTTATACTATATACATTGCCGTATAGATTATTTCAACGCAGAAGAATATTATTAACTACAGTAAATCGATTGATGTAGCCCATGAAAAATTTGCATCAACTTCATATATCTGTTATTGCAAGAATCGCATAGCCATAAATCGATATGGGTCCATATACCCAAATATACACTCTCACAATATACTTTGCTCTTCCTTGCTTCGCTTATTTTTATAGATACGGCGATGAAGGTTGAGCTATGTTCTACTTCTCTGCTACTCAGCTTTTTTGTACATAAAATTTCTGGTTCCTCGTCTCCTACACGTAGGTATATCTGAAAACTCGTAGACCTATGACCTCATAGCTTTCTACTTGTTGAAAAACTTGCTGTAATCACCTGGATTCTGCATAAAACAAGATACACGCGTTGACAAACACTGTAGGTTACTTTTTAACAATTTACCCTTAATACTTTAAACTTAATATTTTTACAGACGGAACAATTACGTGGCGATCTCCTTGAATGCCTTTTACGTGTTCCCCTTTTACTTATTATGAATTACTAAGGAAATGATTTTATTAAACAAAATACAATTTCCTTAGCTACCAAACATGGTAACTTTTTGTTCGGCCAATCACCAGCCTTTCTAACTTTGATTTTTACTATTTCACAATAAAAATGCAGTGAAATTAATTTCCAAAGTATATCTAGGATATTTGCACTGTTTAGTTTACTTTACGGTTATTATTTTCGGTTGCTTCCATTTTGGATACTGGTCAGCTCACTTCACAGTTATATCTTTCTTCGAGATTAAGTCACTAATATAATCTGGAACTCTAGCGTCGGTGTTTAATCATTAATTAATATTTTCATTTGCAAATTTATGTAAGTTATATATACCATAATTAGCAAAATCACATGTCTTTATGATTCTTGTGGTACTCCGAATTTTGTAGCGTTATTTCATTACTGTATGATATTGAACATGACTGACCAATCACGGCGTAGATGTTCTTGTCCCGTGACGATGGTCTTTCCTTATTTGATGCACTACGCTTTTATTCCTCAGATCTCTTTGTCTGACACATTATTTTTTTCCATATGCAATTTGTTGGTATATTTAATGTATTCTTAGGAAATTTTATGTTTATTTTTAAACGTTGTAAGCAATTTTTTTACTTATCCCAATATATATATATATATATATATATATATATATATATATATATATATATATATATATATATATATATATATATATATATATATATATATATATATATATATATATATATATATATATATTGTATATTGTGTAGAACGTTCTATCTGTACTGCAGGTTATAACCGCCTGAAATAATTGATTAAAAGTCATGTGAAATTCTAGTATAGACATAACTGCTAAGTTTCAGACACGTGTAATTAACATATTTAACATAATTAAAGAATGTCCTAGTTTTCTTTTGTTCAGTACTTATACTACCAATAAAACTAGTTCTTTTACGTTGAAATAATTCCTGCTAAAAGATATAATTCGCTGTTGGCATTTATTTCCGTCAATAAAAGTGAAAGCCACACTGAAACGTAGGTGTTTGATCTAAAGAATCAGTCGAGTACCCATAATTATGTTAAAATATCTGTTCATGTCTGTTCACTTTCATCGAAAGAATACATTTCGTACTGTCATTTTCACTCGGAGGCTTCAGTTTATTTTCGTATGTAATGACAGGTGGGTATTTAAAATTTGTGTTGCTTTATATGCGTTGTATACAAAGTCGGTATAGACATTTAAACTTACAGACCATTGACTATGTAATTGAAAACTTGAACATTTTCGATATGTTCATATACGTGACTGACGTATAATCAATCCCCTCTCTTCAATACAGCTGATTATTATTTTTTTATTGAAAATTATCCCAAAAATTATCCCCTGAATTTTAGCACGACATGAAAATACTCCTAGCATATTTTTTTTTACACAACTTTAACTTGCTGCAATTTGAAAATATAAATAAATATAAAACCATTTTATACCTTATGAACTTGAATTTTTATACTTTTTAAATAACAATGAAAATCGTCAGCTGTATTTATAACGGGGGTATGACCGTCAGTCAGCGCTATAAACATGCTGCGCGCTGAGTGCATCTTAGCATTTCAGTCACTTCGACAAATGAACTGACGAGCTGACCGTGATTTTAATTTTTGTGCACAATAAAACTACTCTGTCTTTCGATTCTAGTTTTCAAAATATTCCTCATACTAATCAAGTTCGTATCGGTTTTATATCGGTACTATATGTACTGTAGAACCAAGAAATCTTGAGCTGTGTATAAGCCCGGCGACAATATTCTTGTCGAAAGATGTGACCTCGATAGGAGGGAGCCGAGCGGTACCATCGCTCTGTACCCCTAATATCTATGTCCGAGACCGCCTCGTAAGGGTAAGCCGGGCATTTCAAGTGACCCCCCCCTCCACAAATGTGATCAGTGTCACGTGAAGTTACGCAGAATCCCCCGGTCCTGGCTGATGGGCGCCACCGGCAGAGCCTTGCTTCTGGCCCTCTTGACTTTCTTCGTCGGTGTGTATTACCCCCGGGGGTGTCGTGTCGGGTGTTTGAGGGATCCTTGCTGCCTCTCGTCGGGCTTGCTAGGGCCGTATTTGAAGCGAAAATATGAAACTTTCAAATTTATGAATTTTCTGACAGTGTCAGTATGATATTGTTGGAAATATCATAATCCGGGAAACCAACAATTAGAAAAGTTCTATGGCTTTGCTAAAAAACACATTCCAGTAATAATTCTTGTAAAAATAAAATAAATAAATTGACGTAAATTCCAAAAATTTTAGTAAAGGGAGTAGCAAAAATATTATGGCCCTCGCTTCGCTCGGACGCAAAATCATCCTCGACTGGTAAATAACACATACATCAAATATTTTACAAAGTAAGCAAAATTAACAAACATGATTTAGTGAATAACTTCATTTCCTAGCTGTATTTAATAAATAACCGCCTCTTAATAATTAAAATACATGGGCTTAAAACGAACAGCACCTCGTTAATAAGATGCGTATCATATCACCCATCATATTATGCCATATCATTTCGGTGCATGGTCCGGTGTACGTTCACAAGCCCTACTTTTATCATTTACAATTATAATTTACTTACAACTTTTCTCATATAGTGAAGTATCTGCAATACGAAGGATGATGTCTGTTTTCTTACCTGAAACAAATGGAAAAATATTAGATACAATATATCTAAAATATTAAAATTACTATTCACAAAATGTATTTACGCATTTAAACATTTTTTTTATTATATAAATTGCATTATTTTCAGTATGTTAGAGAGTAATCTATATTTTAGTTGAAATTCGGGACCCTAATTTTCACTTTTCTCGTTTTCGTTTTCCCATACGTGAGTGACATTGTCTAAAGCTTTGGCTTTATTGTGGCAGAATACGACTTTAAATTTGTTTGAAGTTAGCCACGCTTTTCTATCCAAAGTTTTTAATTCGAGTTTTCGTCCACGCCTATTCTATACATACATATACAAATAAATGAAAGTGAAGTGTCTGTTTGTAATGTGAAAATAACAGCTTTTTATTTATGTTTTAATTTACAAAATCTTCATGTACAGGGTGGTGAAATCCTTGTGCAAAATTCGATGAAATTGAGGAACGTCCATATTTTTATTTTTGTAAAATTGGTAAAGACGATTTATAGAATTTGGCACTTTTTCGTATTTTTTTTGAATTTTCAAAACTTTTTCAATTTTGATTGAGAAAACTGATTTGTATACATTTCGTCTACATTTTACATTTGACAAGTCATAATTACGAAACTGTGAAAATAGATGGAACAGCGAAAAAGGGCCTATCGCAAATAGTACATTTTATTGCTTAGCAGATCATGATTGGCGGTGGATCCCACACTCCTTATATATTTGGATGAAGTTGGATTTCCGCGATTGAATTGACCAGCACCAAGAAGATCCAGACACTGTATTTTTTGTTCCTTATTCCATTCTATGCTATTTAATACTCTACCCCCATAACAGCATTCGTAAAATAAAATGTTATTCTAGATTACTATAGGTTGTAATAATGAAAAAAAACTTTCTTACTTTCTTAATTTTCTTCTTTCTTACTCTATTTTCTTGTTCGTCAGTGTGTTTTCTTTTGATTTATTTCGTTATCTAACTGAATATTAGATTGTACTTTTAAACCTGCCTGCAGAGTTTACTGAGTCGTCGATAATAGTAATTCTAAATGAATGTATCACCGTGATTGCTAATACGCCACCACATGTCAAACGCGCCTTTAATGTGAGTAAATAGAAACAACACGATAAATGTACTTTCACCAAATATTGCGAAATTGGTAAATTAAGATGCAGTTTCCTAGATTATCTGCGAATTAGTTGCCTGCCTACCATAAAATATTTAAACTAATTAACTTTGTTTTAAATTTCATGATGAAATATTCGGTAGCAATATTTATTTCATCCTGTGTACTTGTGTTTCCTGAGCACCTACATAGTTTCTGTGTCCCGCAAAACTATAACATATTACCGAATTTAGTTTCTATATAATTAATTGCAATGTTTTCAGTGTAAAACCCCTTATTTTTTCAAATATATAAATATTTTCTAAATATAATATATTCGTAAAGAGCAGCAAATCTACAGCTTCTTAGTTCAGACGTTTGTGATATCGCACTGGGATCTCTCCGCGAATACACTTTAGTTCATAGGCAGATGGATAAAAAACGGTAAGGGCGAAAATAGAAATGTAGAGATTGCAGAGTATAGGTATATATTATCAACGTATATTTTATTAAACACTGGGACCAATACGTACGTACGACATTGGATTAGAACATGACGGTCATGGTTTTCAGAGACCTTGACACATTAGTGATAGCGATTTGAATGTCGGGGTCAGTTATCTGATGACGCATCCTAGTTAATCGTACCGATATATTATATTAGGACAAATTTAAAAATATAATTTAAGTCTACAGGAAACAAATCAGATGCCAAACAATACAATTATTTATACATTCTAGCGATAGTAAAACTTTCAGAGTACCTAGAAACAGTATTTTTATAGGATTTTATTTTGTATTAGAGAAAACATTGTAATGGTATCAAGTTGTAATTACCAAGAAAAATAAATATTCCTGTCCTGTATACGCCATCTTAAATAATTTGTTCTAAGAAATCATGATTTTTATTTATATTTGTATTTCTGGATTTTCGGTGTAGCTGACACCGAAAATACACCTTTTGGGTCGCATGAAGCCATAAGTCGTAAAATTTATGTACCACCTTGGAGCCTCTATATTGAATATTTATTTCGACAAAAAAATCGTGATACATGTGATCCAAAATTCCCGATACAGCGATTTTAAGTCAAATCGAACCATAAACGTCAAAAATTTCCGCCATATGGAATATATATTTTGACAAAAAATGTAGTGATATCCACCAAAATTCGAGACACCGATTTTACGTAAACGGCAAAATGTATGCCATCTTGAAACCGCCATGTTGAATATTAATTTTAACAAAACATTATTGTCCTAAAAACCCCGAAATATCGATTGTTAGATGTTAGATCACTGATATGACATTTGACTTTTTAAAAACAATTTATTTATTTATGGTGATAGCTCGAGCTATCTTAATGAAAAATACAAAAGGTTGAGCGTGTAAACTTTACTGCATGTTGCGAGTATTACAACTAGGTGACAACTAATTGAAAACTGATTTGGAAAGGGGTCTACAAGTATTTATAAGCTCCGCCGATCTGATTCAGCAAAGCAAGATAAGTATAACAATTCTTTGAATTGAAAACAAGTATAAGCGTATTTAGCAGTATAAATGTAAAATACAATAATATGTAATATGATATTGCAGGAAATTGATTTGGATATATATGGTAAAAATATGGTAAATATTTGCTACGTTGCCTAATTGCAACATAGCAAAATGCAATGTTCTGAATAACAAGTATACGCTTCTATTCGTATAGCAGGTGTGAAATTTAATATAACTCCCTTCATATAAAAAAAGTTGAGGATATACAGCAACTTTTTAAACAGTAACATAAAATATAAATAGTTTTTTAATAAACGGTTGGTTTATGATATCGTCGATATTGGCAAGTTTAAGTTAAATACTAGCTCATATAGAGTGAATCCATGGGTCTTATTAGCTGAATTGTTATAGCAAATGACGGCATAGGGCGAAATATTGAAAGGGTGTTCATTAGGGTTTTCTGATAAGTGTACGCTAATAATTTTTGTGAGAGTGGCATGGGATCATTCCAATTATCCTATTTGTTTGCGAATGGCTAACGCTAGAAATTGTAAATTTTATATCGTACAGGGTACATAGATCACTGTTGTCAAATTCACGGCCATAATCACAGTGAATCCTTAAGGGGGACCGAAGTGTTGGAAATATAGCAATAATGTATTTACGATGGATTTACCAGTTTGGTCGGAAAGAGCATATAAGCTTGTGTACATTTTGTGAGGTCGTCTCTGATTGTTAATGCGTAATTTCTTGTAGACGTTACATCAATGTTTATTCTTTCCGATTATTACTAAAGGGTGAAGATTTTTAGGACATATTTTAGATTTTTGACAAATTTGATAATTCTTTATGAATTTTTCTACAAATTTCGTTAATCCAATCCAATTGTATTTCTCTTTTATTCTTTTTGTGGTTTTGTTAAGTCTGCGGCGATGTAAATTATTTTTCCTGAATGTCATTGATCTAGGATTATTGGAATTTGTATTTGATCTGGTGTCAACAAACATAGTCAAAATTGTTTTGACATACTTTTAATAAAATTTCTTTTTCAGCAAAAATGAAGGATACAATTTCTAGTATTGGTAATTCTACATTATTTTCAAGATAATAAGTTTGGGAAAGATAAAATTCGTTTTTGTTTGTAGAGTAAAATAAATAAACAACTCTACGAATGTTTCTGTCAGTTGGCAAAGGAACTATAAAATATTTTTTTGCCTGACAGTTTTGCTGGATACAATATACCTATATTTTATAAGTTTCAAAGGCATCCTTCGAAGATGTCTTCTATAATAGCATAGTGAAAATCTTGTAATTTGTCTTGTTGGGAAAATATGGTAATATTCTTATTGTTTCTATCTGAAATTTGCGCATTTAAAAATTGAATTTTGGAATAATCTATAAGAGATGTTGTTTTGTATAGGTTGACAAAAGTTTCAAATTCGCTTGATATCTGTTCTTTCTTGATATCGTCGTATTTTAATGTTTCTTCTTCGTCAGAATTATATGCTAAAATTTTTGAATTGAATTTCTTCAACATTTGAACATTTTTGAAAATTATTAATTTTGATTCTTGATAGTGCGTCAGCGTTTTTGTGATATTTTCGGGGATTGTAGATTGGTAATACATTATTTCATAGTCGTACTCTTCTAACGTTAAGCGCCAACAAGCTAAGCGACGGCCGGCGTCTTGAAGTTAAACTTAGTTAAACTTTCTGCCAAAAATATAAGGTCTGAAGTGTTTTGCTGACCATACTATAGCTAACAGTTCACGTTCTATTGTACTGTATTTAGTTTCTGCATTACTGTATGTTCGTGATGCGAATGCTATTGGTAAGTCATTGCCGATAGGTCCTTTGGAAAGTACTACAACTATTTAAAATGCACTTGCGTCTGTTATCAGTACAAATGGTTAGTTAACATTTGGGTATATGAGAATTGGAGATGATATTAATTGTCGAAAATAAATTGAGCGTATTCTTGAAGTAATTTTCTTAAAGGCATATATATATATATATATATATATATATATATATATATATATATATATATATATATATATATATATATATATATATATATATATATATATAGAAACAAAAAGAGATTGTAGCGAGAGAGCGAACATATAAGTTCGATATGCATATAAAACATATTCTAAATAAACTTTCATTGCATAGTATTAGTTAAAAACTCCATGTAAATAGTAGTTATAATAAGTAAAAAATAGTCGAGTACATTTTAAAACAAAAATATATAGATATTTATTCATAAAATAAAACAATTTCATATTCATCGGTAAGAATTTGACCAGAATTACCATGCAACGCAAGATTCAGTTAAACATTGAGCATCTTGTACTAAATACAGCCTATTCAAATTTGACAAAGTAATTGTAAATAAAATGAAGCAAATTATGACATACTGTACATTATAAAGCAAGTAGAAATAAAGCTGGAATATTTAATCAAAGTAAAAATATGTCCAGATGGTGATATAATTTGACAGCTAATGTCACATGTAAGACTACTTTCATAATCAAAAATTATAATACCTTAAGAATATTAGAGAAATATAATTATATATAAAGTCAGAAAAAAACACTGTAATATAATATAATTAATAGTGGTTAATAATAATTTAACTGTGATTGATATATAAACATAGTGAAAGTGAATATAAGTCAAAACTTATTAAGTATAAAGAAACAATAAACAGAACTTTTAAAACAAGTAGGTAAATATAAGGTTTCCCAGGAAGTAAAACAGATGAAAAAACAATTTATTGAGTAGCACCGAGTGGGTTTGAGAGAAGAAAGCATGTTGCATAGAAAATTTTCATAACTTCTCCTTAAAAAGTAAGAAATTATAAGAGAAATACCAAGAATATAAATACTTACTACATCAACTACAAGAATATTCAATAAGCAGCAAGCAGACGAGATTCCAGTTTTGTAAGAACATATATTGGCCATTTCAGAGAGCATCCATGAGATATGGTATAAGCAGTGCATAAATGCAAATCCCAGCAAGGAACTAAGGCCTAAAAATAACAGCGAAAACAATATAAAAGGTACACCTTATAAACATTCATATATCTGATCAGAATAACAAGTAATTGATAACCTAATTAACATATATCAAAGTATTAACATGCATGCTAAGTTTACTTACCAATTTGAGCTCTAAAACTAGTAAAGTAGATCATTTTCTAACATTTCTTTTTAAATAATCTTCATAAATGTAGAACATAATAAGTAAATTCCATATCTTAGGTTAAAATTTTAGAATATATGAGTCATAGATCGTAGATAGTACATCATTATAGATCAAAGACAATCTATAGTATCGATCTATGTTGTACTTAGGTTTAAGGCAAGTTTCTGTGTTTCTAGTTTATTTCGTAGTATATGAATCTATGTTACATATACCCAGACATCAGAGAGACATATTAAGGTTTGAGATTTAGCTACGACTCGATAGATGGAGTGATGTGTAACATAGAATTTTATATTTAAATTAATGGACAATTTTTAGTAGGTAGGTACATAGTAATAATACGAGCAAATATTTAAATTTATACATAAATATGTATAATTTGATTGCATATAACGTAGAGGTATAAATATATTTCTCTGATCACAAGCAATTTATAAAAATTTGATAAGAGATTGTGAATAAAATTATGTTAAATTTGGGTAAATTGTATCTGTATTGTCTTGTTGTGGATCTGTAATTTCTGCTAGTTTCCCTAATGAACCGACTTCTGGGAGAATAAATATTTCAAATGATGCCAAGGGTAGGTAGGTATACTTGGTAAACAAAAATAAAAAAATAACCTTTTATTTCAAATATAAAATTAAAAACATAACTTATTATCATTTCAAAATATGTAAATATAACTAAATATTTCAATATGTATATTATATTTCGGACGCCACTGTGGGAGTATTTATTGTTAGTTTTCGCTCAAATACAACAGGGTGCTTCCTTTGCACAAAAACTATTTATCTGCAAAATCTTACGTTGTTCGAAAATTTCGTTCTTGAGATAGCGTGTTCAAAAAATCGGGCCATCCGTACAGACGGCCGCACGGTGATTTTGAAAGTTATAGAAAATTTATTGATGAACACAATGGTACAAACATATTTCATCTCTTACTTAATTGGACAATAAGTAGTATAATAGTATAATAAGAAAAATATTCTTATTAAACGCCTTACAATTTATTTTAATATTTATAAAGGAGGATGTAATGGTGTTGAATACGTAATTGAAAGATTACCTACCATTCATCACTTTTCATAAAAAGAGTATGGTAAAACCGATTTAGTTAGTTCAGTCTATCTAGGGAGTATTCGCCTAATTCATCTTAATTCATAATTATGCTCAGATAGGTATCTCAAAACATATATGGAAACTTTCACCTACAGCAGACAGTCACTTTTCAATATTCATCAATCACATATTAAATGATTATTATTATTTAAAAAAATCTCTAGGGTAGGGATTATTCGACTTAATCTACTCTAAATAAAAAATAATACACGTAAATAATGCACGTAAACCTATTTACGTATATACGCGAAGAAGAGATGTACATTTCGACAGCATGCTTTCATTCACAGATTTTAATTAATGCAAATGAAAAAACGTAAATCAACAGATTGTTAAAAATAATTCAACCGTAAGCGTTACGGAAATTTAGTAGTCTTTACATCTAACCGCAACAGTTTTTTTAATTTATGCACCAAATTGTTAATCTCCTGAGTCACAAATGCTTATTTTTAAAACAGTTAGAAATTTGTGTATTTATACACAGAATAGCAGATATTTTAAAGCGCGCCCGGAAAAACCATAAGTGGTTTTCCATTGCCATTTTAAATAATTCTAATAATTGACTCGGTACACTTAAATTTAATTATTATTATATTTACATATAGTTAGACATCTACTTACGGAACGTGGCTTATAAATACATATAGTAATGACCCTACTCAAGTAGAATTAAACACAGAATTAGCATTTCAACCAAAAAAAAATTTTTATGTCAGATGCCTGCTACTTTTCTGACACCGGAAATGGCCTGCGGAAATAGACGGGGTATATTTTTAATGAAGTTCTTGAGAAAATTGATAAAACCCAAACCCGTCAACAAAAATCAATATTATTTTTGTTCCAGGAACAAAAAAGTATGATCTTTTTGATTCAAACATTTATAAGTAAACAAACACTGTTTTATATATTTGACAATAGCCCCTTAAAATTATTTATCAAATAATCTCATGTGGATAAAGCTTAGTGTCAGAAATTGGGACATTTACTTATATCTGTAATATTTTTTTATCTAAAAGAAATTGATAGAGACAAATGAAGAACAAATAATTAAGTCTGATCTGATATAAATTACTGTAGTATTAATTTTCTACTCAAATCATGTATTATGCACCAAATATATCAAAGGTGGATGTAATTATATATATGAAATTTTGAGTTTTAAGGCCAGAACAATTTCAGCACTGTTTGATTACTCTTGAAGTAGGTACACGTGGATATAATTTTCTGTTTGGCGTTTTATTTTCACTTTTTCTCACGCATGTGTGTCATTAGGAACGTTATTGAATTTACCTGTTGTAGGTGGTTGTGAAGGTCTTCTCATAGCGTTAACTCATAGTCTGCTATGAATACTATAATTAAGTATACCTACGACAATCCTCATTATTAAATAAATGATTGGTTATTAGAACATTAGAACGTTTTGTTATTGTTCGCCGTAACATAAAAACGTATCAAAAAATTAATTATCATCTGTTTGACAACCTGGCACATAATTCTCCTCGTTAGGTATATGCTTTTACGTACTTCCGGGACTGAAGTTCACTCCCTTATGACAGGGACTAAAGTTTCACTTTCTGTCCTCCCGCGTTTAATATTGACGGAAATCCCGGAAGTATAAAATTACAAATAAATGTTGCTACACTTCGTCATATTGACCAGCCTGGGTGAATGCAGCATATATGACCTGCCTACTTCGGCTGCCCTTTTATCAATATCATGATACACCTTTTTCATTTAATAGAAACGGTAGCTATAGTTCTGTATTTTTTATAGGTCCATAAGATAACTCATTTGTAGTCAATTTTAAGGTTTACGATACAAGATTTTTCAGGTTACCCTTGAAAATGGCCAGTTCTTTTTTCAGCCCTTTTACATGGTAGACTAATTCGATCATTTTTGCTATTAACTGCAATTAAAATAAATAAAAATTCGATTTTGCTGCGCCTCTGTTCCTTTAATGAAAATTTTGATATACAAAATGGAATTGACGTCTCATTTTAAGTATATAGTACCATTATCGGATTCATAAAATTATTTTTAAAAAATTGTTTTATGAAATTTTTCATTTTTCTTACACGGGTTCCATCAAAAAATCATATCTCCTTTATTTTTGCACACGGCGCTTCGGCCCTTATACTTTTATATAGTGGAGATGGACGATCAGAAAAGGTTATGTACGTCAGTCCAATATCTCAGACGGTTTAAAAGATACGGGTCAGTAAAATTGAAATCATAAATTTTACTTTTTCAACGGTAACTAGAAAACAATTGTTTCGGTATTAAATCTGAGGATTCGGCGCAGTCGTTTACATATGGGATAGGAGTTTTTGTTCATTTTCCATAAATTTAGAGGCGTAAAATTATGCGAGAATTATACGCCCCATGTTTTGAAACTTCCTGTCGGTTTGTTATAATTTAAAAAAATATATATTTTATTCATTTAATCCTAAAAAAAATTATTTACCACGCCCTTGTCCTTTTAACCGTATTTTGTATATCGGAAATGAAACATAATTATAATTAGTCTCATAATTATAAATAGTCCTGGTGAGACAACCATATTACTGTTATTACACTTAGCCACGCCCAGTGCTACCGTTTACCGCATGGGGAAATGCGTAGGGCCGAGGCAAATAAACCACGTGATACAAAAAAAGGTGTCTAGGTACTCATTATGTTATGTTCGAAATCTAGAATTCATTATATCAAAAAAAAAATTATTATATTTTTCAATTATTTATTTTTATATTTTTCAATTATTTATATTAAGGAATTGTAACAGTAAAACGACTTTATTAACTCCATAATAACTGTAACAAATAACATTTTATTAACTTGTGCATTAATTGTTTTTAAACTATTTGTACATCACTGCCTTGATTAAGATAATGTGTAATATGATTATAGTACGTATAAAAATTCATGTTCGTATTTCATACCTAATATTTTTATGCTCACTTACTCAGCCACATAGGTATATCACTTCACTAGGCTGTTAAAATTAAGTCAAATAAATCATCTATACTTTCCAAAACTCGATTTCAGATTACGTCCATAAATCAAAACTAATAGCTTTATATTTTAATTAGTATTTTAGATATTTTACAATGAAAACTATTAAAGAAAGATCTACAATATAAAAAATGAGATAAATGATAAATTAGTTCAAAACTGATAGAAATAGTAATTACCACCTGTCAGAGTAGAAAGTAATTTCAGCACTTGTTCATTCTGTAACTGTATCCTTAGCGGGTTTGCTACCAATTACTTGACAAGCATACTTTTAGCTTTTAAGCAAAATTGTATTCGCATTAGTTCAGAGGGCAATTAGAACAGAAAATTTGGTCAGAATTTATCTGCAGTTTTTTTTGTTGCATTTTCTTGGTTTCGGAGATATCAGATGATTTTAATAAACTATAACTACAGGCAGGTTCGTGAAAATGTACAAATAAAAGATAAATTTCATAACTCTAGAAAGTCGAGACGATTTAAAAAATTCCCGTTAATTCGAATTTTATTCCAACACGTTTCCTCTGCAGCTCAGAATTAGTATCACAGACTTGAAACCTAGTGCGATGTTTATCTCGGAAAATATGCATCCTGTGAAAATTTTACAAAAGAGATTATATATTTTTAAGTTTGACTGTTAAATTCGACCGAATGCGTTTTAAGGTAAAAAGTTGATTCAGGTGGCGCTATTAGACAAGAACTAGTGATATCTCGAGTGATGTCTTAAGTAATGATATCTCGAAAAGTTGGTAATAGTAGAAAGAAGTATTCAATTTGCAATAAAGTCTGCTAGTATAATGTTTTCGATGTCGAAATTGGGGTTGAAATTTGAAAAAAGCAGCTTCAAAAAGGCGGACGACTTTGGCATCGATACTATATCATCTTGAACAAATTAGAATGGTCTTATATAGGTACAGCAACCCCAAAAATAGGAAAGAAAAGTAATATAGTTACAGATAGATAATTAACAAGGGAAAATTAAAATCCTCTAAAAAAAGACTTCATCAAAAATAATTCATCAGACTCAATCAGAATATGAACAGCCGGATGTTGAAGAGTTGGAACTAGAATAGTATCCATGTGGGAGAGCTGGAACCGAAACCGTCTGATGTGGAAGAGCTGGACCCAGAAAAGTTTGATGAGGAAGAGCTGGAACTAGAAAAGTCTTTTATAGAAGATTGGTTGAACCTGATATTTCAGAATCTCTGAATACGAACGATTTTGCAATTGTAACACCTTCTATTACGTAATTGAAAGCCCAAAAGAGACAGACAATTTATAGCTAAGATTGAGGCAATATCAGATAATGAGAATGCATTAATTCCGAAAGAAATATTCCAAAAGGAATTGTGTTTGTGTATCTTCTTAATCCTGATTTATCAAAAATTTCGAGAACCAAATAGGTAGTCAGAAAATTAAAAAGATAAAAGCGAGTTGAATACAATTTTCACAAAATGTCCTAGAATTACTTTTTAATTTATCGTTTATGCACCAAAAAAGTTACTATTCTTATTTTAGCACTACTAGTCAACTTTTAACAAAATATGTGATATTCTATTTGGTTAAGTTTAAAAGTAAATGTTTTGCTTTATATCATTCCTGATGATGTTTTTTATTATTTAACCTGAAAGTTGAAGGCCGTGTTAGAAGACATAATAAGCAATGTTTTTATTCCTCTAAATTGTTTTTTCTATTAAAAAAATACGTAAATAGTCTTAGGGTAAATAGGTAGGTAAATATTATTCGTTACGCTAATACAGGTTAAAAAAAATTCTCATGTTTTTTTTTAAATAAACTGTTGTTAAAAATTATCGCACCACGTTAATATTTGCTAAAATTTGAGGTCTCATAACTTTTTTACTTTTAGTCCAATTTTGATAATTTTTTTAGAATACTGTAGATAAAACGACTAATTTCAACTTGCATATCCACTCTTTTATTAACTGAGGACGGTTTAGGTATTATACAGGGCTAACTAAAAGGTTGTTATATAACCCTAATTTTAAAACACTCTGTGGAATAATTTCGTAACCAACTTCTTTAAAAATACCAATTTTTGTTAAGAACCATTCCTTTCCTACATTTTATTTTTTTGATCCACGTCTTTAGATGCATTGGTTCAAAATTATCGCACCATACAGAAATCAATTGAAAAAACTTTCAGGGTGAGAAGAAACATTTTTTAATTAACAAGAAAACAAAGGAAAACAAAGAAATAAAATTATGTGAGCTGATCCCTAGTAGGTTGTGTTGCCACCTCTAGCTCGGATTACAGCCTGAATCCGCCGTGGCATACTTCTAATGAGGTTTTGAATGACGGGTTGAGGAATATTATCCCACTCATGAAGAGTAACCTGTTCCAGCTGTTGAAGGTTCTGTGGGGCTAGTAGACGTCGTCTCACTGCTCTCTTAATGATGTCCCATAGGTGTTCGATGGGATATAAATCGGGCTTCGTGCTGGCCAGTTCATAACATCAATATGGACTTCATTCAAGTACTCAACACAAATTCTTGCTACATGTGGTCTTGCATTATCTTGCATGAATATGGCATTACATGCCATATAGGGCATTACATGCTCCTGGAGAATGTTCTCTACGTAGTATTCCGCATTCATTGCCCTTGCATGAATAGGGACTAACTCCGTACGGCCATCGAAGGAAATACCCGCCCAAAACATTTTGGAACCACGGCCAAAGGGTTCGTTTAGAACGAAATTGAAGGCAGCTTCCCTTTCCCCTTGTCTTCAATACACACGTTGCCGCCCGTCGCAAGATTTTAGGCTTATTCTTGTTTCATCGGAGAATAGGACTTTCCTCCAGTCATCGATAGTTCAATTTTTATGTGCTCGTGCAAATCGTAATCGAGCTACCTTCTGAGCCCTGGTAAGTTCTGGTGGCTTTATGGGCCTTCTACTGATCAAACCTGCCTCCCGTAGTCTTCTCCTTACAGTAAGAGCAGAAACTTGAACATTTCTAACCATCTCAAGTTCACTCTTCAATTGCGAACTTGTTACTGTCCGATTTCTTAAAGCATTTTGGCGGAGAAAATGGTGATCCCTAACATTCGTCGCCCTTTTTCTACCCTGTCCATGACTGCTGGAGTGAGAACCAGTTGCCCTGTGACGTTCTAACATTCGACTTATTGTCGAATGGTTAACACCCAGAATTCGAGAGACATATCGCATACTTCTACCCTCTTCAACCAAAGTTTGCACTCTTACACATTCCAATGCTGTCAAATGTCTCACACGATTCATTATTTTAAATTGCTGAATATTCCTCAACACCGTATTGTTTTTAAAAATGTGTCAAAATGAGATTGCACACACCCAATCATTGTTTTTTGATTGACATACGCCGCCTACGTTTTACATATCACTTGTTGTTAATTAACAGTAAACTGTTGCTGACAAATTCATTTTGCTCTTAAAAATGAATCAATGTATCTAAAGACATGGACCAAAAAACAAAATGTAGGAAAGGAATGGTTCTTAACAAAAATTGGTATTTTTAAAGAATTTGGTTACGAAATTATTCCACCGAGTGTTTTAAAATTAGGGTTATATAACAACCTTTTAGTTAGCCCTGTATAATACCTAAACCGTCCTCAGTTAACAAAAGACTGGATATGCAAGTTGAAATTAGTCGTTTTATCTACAGTATTCTAAAAAAAATATCAAAATTGGACTAAAAGTAAAAAAGTTATGAGACCTCAAATTTTGGCAAATATTAACGTGGTGCGATAATTTTGAACAGCAGTTTACTTAGTGATCGACTTTATCCGCAATTATTTTTTCAAAAAAATAATGTAAGCTTCTTCATTCGAAAAACATTATTTTTGAGCGACTTTACCATGTTTGACGGTACCTATCTAATTTGTATATTCGAAAGCTTTCTTTACAAAACAAAAGTGTATAAACTAAGTCGGATATATTAGAAGTGGGGATTCAGGGCAGACTAGACTGGTCACATGTTTCAAACCGTGTTTCTATCACGTGGAGAGAACCGCGACAGCGCAACGCTTCCTTATGTTACTATGGCAACATATTTTGTCTTAGGAATGACGACAAGTACCTAACAAGCTGCGCAGTACAGAGTATAAATACAGAGATGAAACAGCCAGTGCTGTTTTGCCATCTAATGTTAAAAACACGTTTTATTTCTTCCACGTGCCATGGTAATTACTTAATGATTAGCGTTTCCTACATGAGTGCAACAGCTCATGAAATCCAAGATTTATATCTTGCTTGAAACCAACCAACAGCGCACTGTGATTGCCAACGGTACACCGTAGTTTCCATCTGCGGCTAGCACACTGTATTGACTCAGTTGACTCTGTTCGGTGTTCATATAAATATGTAAACCACATTTCTCCTGAATCTATGGTATGCAACGAGGCATATCCCGTTGTTGTATATTGGGTTGCATAACTAAAAAATGCGGTTTGTGAAAAATGTACATTTCACTGCATTAAATGATAAACTGCTAATATTATATTGGATGAAAGATGAAAGAGTAGCGATTGCAACCTAATGTCATATAATTTAATTAAATTTAATTAAAGGAAATGTATTTAATGTGAATACAAAGAATAAGTCTACACACATATAAAATTACCTTCGCATATAGGAAATATGACGAGGGATTATTTTTATCAGGCAACTATTATAGTCTTTGCTCACACGTAATTAATATATTATTCCGAAATGTACACATAATTTTTAAAGTTCGTGTTACTATCATTGCACAATATCTTACCTCTACATTCTTACACTATAAATTGATAATACGCAAACTAATATTACTGAATATCAACATCAATATTAATTCAAATAGGATTTCACCCCTACGTGGTGGTAACGTAGATATACACCAGCTTAAGATACCTATGTGTAAACTTTGAAATATATTAATTATCGATTTCATAATTCCTAGATATTTTGAAATCATGTTTTCACTTATAATTTGACCATTTTCAAAGACAATATTGCATTTTTTCTACGTTCCTGCAAAAAACAAAACTTTATTAAACCATATATAATGCAAAAGCTAGTTCTTTATTGCACTAGTGCAATAAAAATTTTACTGCACGCATCTGCCATTCTAATACAGTGTTTTGACATAAAGATCATGACATGTCAGCTAATGTCAAGACATTAATGCCACCTAAATTAAATATTTTTTGATTTTTGCATGAACGTAAAAAAAATATTGTATGCAACTCGTAGAAAAAGTGTTTATTGCACTCGACGACGACGATATTATATTTAATGTAATGTAGTAATAGAAGGTGATATGATAGAAAATGATATAATAATAGAAAATTATATAATAATAGAAAAAAATATTAAATATACATTATATTTAATAATGTAAAAATATAACGAATATTTTCAAAGATATAAATACATTTTATTATATCAATTATATTTAATGATAAATAAAATATAATATGGAATGATAGGTATAGTATTATATTATTTTTTTAATTTTTTTTTTCGGTTCCATTAGCTAATGATTTAGCATTGGACCTAAAATAATTTCTCCCAAAGTTTTAGCTTCCTAGATCATAGACAATAGAAGGAGGCAATAGAGGCAATAGATAGGAGACAATAGAAAAACGCGAATTTAAAGGTCGACAGTTGTCTAAATAAGAACGTCATTTTCACGGCTATAAAATTTTTTAAAAATTTTACCAGCACTCTACCAAAGATCCTAAAAACTCAAAAAATCATGAAATTGTATTTGTTAATATCGAGTTTTACTGGTCGGAAGTTGCTATAAAAGTAAATAAAGGTGCAAGGTACAAAGTGTCCAAAAACCTTGTAGGTAATGCACCTATTATAAAAACTACAGTATACACATCGATATTTATTCTATCCCCAACCTTAATTAGAGAGTTTTCGCTTAAAAAATTGCAACCCTACCTAATTTTAAGCATAACAATGTACATGCAAATAAAATCAAAAAAGTCGAATAACATCAACATTTGGGTATATGGTATACATATAATGTCCCTCTAAAATTACTTGAAATTAAAAAATGTGAAAAATATATCGTTTGATTTCCAGTATTTCCGGAAGCACCGAAATCTTCAAAATATTGTTACAATGTAGGGCTTATATTTCTCTGAAGGATTTTAATTTAAAAAAAATGTTACCCTAATAATAGTGGACCACCGCGTCCTTAAAACTCACCCTGCATCGTACACTACGTCGAAATATACGATATTGAAAAGGTATTCAGAATAAAAGCAGATTAGCTTTATGAAACGTGGAGAAAGAGCATCCTAGTATAGAAACGACTAGGTATTACACTGTCGCATCCACCATTTCTTACATTCTAAAGACGAAAGACATTATGTCCCAGTGGCTGCATATATTTGATAACAGAATGGAAATGCAATATAGACAAGTGCTACTTTTTTGGATAATGCTACATCGCACTCTAATATTCCATTGCAAAATGGGAAAATAGTTTTTTGTCTCCGAACACCACGTCTCAGTGTCAGCCGTTGGACCAGGGAATCATCTAGAATTTGACATAGATTTTTTTTAATGAAAAGACTTCTGACATTTATTGAAATCAAAAATCCTTTTGACGACTTGCTAAACCAGGTTTCCTAAATATACTAAATATCGATGGAGATATTCTTATAGAAAGTCCTGAAATCTGTGTTCCAAAAATTATTGTCGAGTTACAATAATTTTGCTCTGACAGTGAAATTGAAATATCGGAAAATATCCAGGAAAATCCAAAGACCACGCTCTCAAACATGACAGTAGTTTGTGATAAATTACGAGATATACAATTTTTTTTCATATGTAATAACAGCGAATTAGCCATAGATGTTGCCCAACTTTGGTTGAAAAGTGAATATGAAGTTTTAATAAAGAAGCTGAAAAATTTAAAGTAAACGTTAAACGTCCATGAACACATTTTGCCAAAAATTAATTTCTATATATTTTTGCATTCTAACAATTATATATTATGTAATTCATAATTTAGTAAATTAATTATATGTATACTCAATTTATAATTATGTATGTATATATGTACTGTTTGTAACATCGAAATATAAAAAATGTTCAAAGGATAAAGGCGCTTTCATTCAATAAGTTTTGATAGAATACTAATAAGTAATCAATTTTAACACAAAACCCACAAAATAATACACTAAATTAAAAAATATTTGTATTACATCTATTTCAAGAATTATTGTTGACCCCACTTTCCACAAAACGTTCGATGGTATTAGGCAATTTAGGCATCCAAATGAATGCCAATGATGTCGATGTGACACGACCGAGGAACGTGTAAAATGGATCCGTAATATTTGAATGGGAGACATTATTATTCTGCATCACATTCACCATCCAATTGTTTTATGATATGACGAAAGGTGCATAGTGTGATCAATATTTTGTTATACTACATGATAATGTCATAATGTGATAGGCGATGTATGTAAAATCATTTGTTTTTAATTAAATTGCTGGAAATCGGTTATACTTGACAACGCTGTTAAAGATGCGGTAGCACGTGTGAAGAGATTGATATAATACATCGTTTTGTAATACGTTTATAATTCATCGTTCATTTTACATACTTCGCCCAGGTTTCTTGCTCGGGTTTTTATGACTCATATTTCGATGTTACAAACTATACGTATATTACTTTTTTTTCTCTATATATTGTAAAATGGTATTGGTATGGTAAATTTTTATTCATTGTTCGATTAGTTAGGCAAATAAAAATTTTCTATGCAAAAATGGTATTTTTTCTTTAAAAACTACATGAAATATTATATCACCCTCTCAGTAACGGCCACTTATTCCAATATACTGGCCGCTACGGAGGGGTTTTGAATAATTATATCTCAATATTTATATGAAATATCGTATTAATATTATAATACTATCGGACATAAAAAGTGGCGCACCTAGATTTTGTCCCAAATTTTATGTTCAATAACTTTTAAACCAGCCTATGGATTTTGATATATTTTTTTGTTTGAAAGGGCGATTCTTGTGGATGACTATTTTGTAATTGGCTTTCCATAAAAAATGTATTTTTTAATATGTACAGCCTTTAAAAACCGATTATGATTTTGACACGAAATTTGAATGTCGCTGTGGAGTTAAATTTGATTTGTATTGAATTCTTAGGTTGGTCACGGTGTTTACCATTCTTTTTTCAATATTCTCTTTTTTGAATCACCTCTCTAACCCCTTCAGCAACGAAGATGCGACATTTTAGATGAAACGGTGTTATTAAGTTTGATATTTAACAAGGAGGCTATGGTAACGGTTAACACTGAAACGTCAGAAGATTCAGTTGAAATTCTCGTGAAAATAAAAAAAATCAGTTAACATTCTAAAAGAAAATGCCAGTGCAAATTAGTCCAGTTCAAGTAGGTAGAGTTGTGGCTTTGGTAGAAGATGGAAGGAGTCAAAGATATGCAGCTCGTATTGTTGGTCTACCAGCAACAACTGTCCGAAGAGCGATCCAGCGCTACCGAGAAACGGGCCAATACAGCAGACCTTCAGGTTCGGGTAGTTCCAGGATTATGCAAAATATTGACGATCGATTTATTGGTCTGCAAATATCGAGGAATCCCTGTCAAACAGCTGTGATCACAAACCGAAATTTAAGAAACGCACGATGAACAGTTGTGTCAGATCGAAAAATTTGTCGGAGATTCAGGAGTCTCGGTTTTATCGCAAGAAGACCTGCTATTGGAATGCGAATACTTCGACGACATCGAGTAGCTCGTTTCGATTTTGCTCGAATTCATCTTGTTTGGAATTAGTTGCAATGGTCTCCAGTTTTATTCACTGACGAATCAAGATTCATGTTGAGATCAGTAGACGGGCGTCGGAGGGTTTGGAGAAGGCGTGGGGAAAGATACGAGGATGTTATGTTCAGTGAAAGGGAGAGTTTTGGCGGTGGTTCACTAATGGTATGGGGTGGAAATATCAGCGATGCCCGTACAGAATTATTTGTGTTTCCACCACGGCAATCTCTAAATGCAGTTAGATACATAGAGATCTTGAATGAACTTGTTGTCCCATTTGCACCTTACATTGGCGAAGAATTCCTCTTAATGCAAGATAATGCACGACCGCATACAGCAGTGATGATAACACAATTTTTAAACGATGTCGGAATTAATCGTATGCCGTGGCCCGCTAAAAGCCCTGGTATGAACCCCATTGAGCATTTATCGGATGAATTGGGACAACGTGTTAGTAGACGCAACCCAGAGAATCTGAATGAATTGAGGATTGCTCTTACAGAAGAATGGGACAATATCCCTCAAATCACTATCACAAATTTGATTGAAAGCATGCCTAGGCGTATGGAAGCTGTTATAGCAGCCAGAGGAGGAAATACTCGTTATTAGTTAGTTTGTTGTTCAGTTATTTTTTAAGTTTATTGTTTTAATCATTAATAATTACAGTCGTTTTACTAAAATGTCGAATAATTCTTTGTTTGTTATTTCTTTTTGATGTTGTTTGTACTTGTAAGTAAGAATTATTTCAGCGTCAGTAATCGAAAACGCTAAACATTTCTTAAACGATGAACTTTTTAGACATTTTCAGCTCCACGGCCTCCTTGTTGAATATCAAACTTAATAACACCGTTTCATCTAAAATATCGCATCTTCGTTGCTGAAGGGGCTAGAGAGGTGATTCAAAAAAGAGAATATTGAAGAAAGAATGGTAAATACCGTGAACAACCTAAGAATTCAATACATATAAAATTTCACTCCATAGCGACAATCAAATTTCGTGTCAAAATCATATTCGGTTTTTAAAGGCTGTACATATTAAAAAATACATTTTTTATGCAAAGCCAATTACTTACTATTGTCATCCGCCAGAATCGCCCTTTCAAACAAAAAAACATTATTAAAATCGATAGGCTGGTTTGAAAGTTATTGAACATCAAATTTGGGAGTGCGCCACTTTTTATGTCCGTCAGTGTATATATTAGGGACAGCCTAGCCGCGAGACTTGACCGGTAATATTTCGATCTTCGAAGTTAAGCAAGACAGGCGTTGATGGCACTTAGATGGGTGGGTGACCTAGGCAGGCTTAGGGATGGGCTGTGGCAGTCCAACTAAGACCTCTCAACATTTGCCGCGGGCGCGTGGTCCCAGATAAATGGCAATGAGGACAGAGTAATAAATCTCGGTCACTCAGAACCAGACTATCATACATAAAAATTGTAGAGACTTTGCCACCAAGCCACCCGTAATAAATAGGATGGTTTGAAGAAAAGTACTCAAGTCAAAAGTGCACAAAGGGCCTAATAAGGCCTAAGTACTGTAGTGGAAGTGAAACCACTACACTCCGACCCATATACATGCACACACAACAATATACATACAATAATATATATTATATTACTAAAAATAGTATTATCCATAACTATTTAAAATGTTACCTATATTTTTAACGATATATTTGTAGAAACTAGTAATGAAATATTTTATGTTCACCTATATCATGTAGTGATTCTGAAGCCGCACATTTCAGAACACCCGTCTTTCCTTATGCGATTTCTAATTCTGTTTTGTTGTTTCATAAAAATAGTGTATAGTAGTTATTTTAGGTGCACTCTGCGTACTGACGTCAGTTGCAGAAGTAAAATACCTACATTGCTCAACATGTGACGTTCATCTTACAAACATAAACTGTCTCTAAATAGTCTAAATCCAGGTAAAATTATTATCATTGAAATTAATATAATAATGTATGTATTACCGTAATTTTGGAATTTCTTGAGCACTTGTTCTCCCATTCTACGTTAAAGACTTATTAAAGTAAGGCTATAAACAAATAACAACTGAGAAATTGGTAAACACGTAAACTGGATCTATAAATACAAAATGTTGTTCCATCCAGACGAATCAATAAGAAATAAAAAAAACAGGGCTCATTGACCAGGTGCATTGCGTCTTGCTCCTGCTGGCGCTTTCCGCTGCCTTTGATTTCCATGCACATGCACCGAGCTATGCCAGCGCTTGGCTTATTTACGGCACGGACCTACATCGCATCCAAGTGCATTTGTGCAATGCACTATGTGACGTAGTAAGCGCATTGAATTGCATCTAGCTACCAGGATAGCAGAAGGTGTTTAGCTAAAAGACAGGCGCAGAACGTTTTTCAATTTAATATTTAATATTGCATTTTGTGCACTCCACAATTGCAACAACAACCAACATGGTGGGAGAGGGCATCATCCACGACCTGCGAAAACAAGAGGAATGTCCAAAATTGTGTCCATAATGTTTGTTTTAGTACGTTACGTTACATGATCATTTGTGAAATTTTCCGCTATATAGTGTTTTTTTTAAACTGTTTTAAAGGATAATGCAAAATTTTATCTGCGTTTTGTGGTGATTATAATAATTCTTGAGGATTGCGTTTTAAATTGTTATAAAGTAAGTAGAAAACTTGCAATTTGTAAAAAAAACATACTCATTATAATGTATGTTCATTGTCGTTATCGCTGCAAAATAAGCGGCCATATTGAATAGAGAAATATCAGCGTCAGTGTTTTTAAAAATGGCGGAACCACTAATTAATATACTAGTTAAAGTCGGATTTAATTATTTAAAGCCCTATACAATTTTCTGTCCAGTTTTTTGACGATTTGCACGTCGCCACAGCTACATTTCCAATCCTTGCAAACAATAGAAATACCCACAATTAAGGTACTGTCATTTCCATTTCTTTTTCTTTCACTACAATTTCTGAATATAAATTATAAGCCTCCATTGAGAATATGTTATTTTCTTCAGCCTGTGCCTTAATTTAAAGTAATATCCGGAAAATATAATTATTAGACGATCATCGATTTTACCGGCAAGCAAAACAAAGTAGAAAATGAATCCTATACAGGGTGATTCCAAATTGATGCGAAGGGTCTTAGGAGGTGAATTTTCAGCAAAAATCAAGTGGTCTAATATGTTTTGTCCCGAAACCCCTTTTGAATTTTCTTGGCAACGTTTATAGTTTGCTCACAAATAAATAAAAGTATAAACATCCCTTTCAAATAAATTCACTGAGAGGTTATTATTCGGCGAAACAGTCAAGTATGTTTTCAAATAAAGTTATGGTGTCAAGTATTGCCGTTGTCCTTGTTTTCTCTGTATTTCTTGTTCTCTCCTTTCTTAGAGTTTTATAAGATTTAAAAACATTTAAGTATTTTTTATTTATCCTCAAGTTTACAGTTAATATAAATACAGATTGTTAAAATGGTAAACTATACATACTGTACTTGTATTGTAACTCTCTAGGGATTAGAGAAAACAAGAACAATGGCAATACTTGTCATAATGACTTTAATTGACATAAGCCTACTTGACTGTTTCACCGAATAATAACTCTTCAAGTGAATTTATTTGAAAAGGGATTCCATTTTAAGGGCGAACTTTGATAAAAGGCTGACAAAAAAAATTTAGTGAGTATCAAATTCTAATTTACATATGAAAAACTTCTGTGCTCTGTCTACTTTTTATGATTTTTGCGTATGAAAATAAATAATTTTGACATTTTATGGCAGGTTTCTTAATTTTATAATTTTTATGATTTTCATGACAACTGGGTATTATAAGGGTTGGTTTTCACCACTGTCTGTAACAATATCTCAGGACAACAACTGTCACAAACTATAATTTTGTTTGTACAAGTTGTCTGCCACATTTATTTAATCTAAATTTTTCCATATGTTGATTAATATTACCGCAAATATTTGATAGATACTCTATACGGGCAGTTATTTGTTTATATATTTATTTATTTATTTCCCAACAGGCATGGGAGTATAATTATTGCAAGGATAATTCACTTATAATGTAATTCAATTACACTTGTTCCAACTCATTCTAGATTATTCTCATTTATTACATCCCATTCTAGTTTGTATACAGGGCATCTCGAAGAGGGTAGCCCACATGTCCATATATCGCAACTATTAGAATAGTTGCGATATATGGACGGGGCCAGGGATGTATCTCGGTTATTTGAAGTCCTGGAGAGTTGAGATTTCGCCCTTGTCTGGCAACAATCTGGCAACGTTGCATCTGGGGTTGCCAGATTATGCAGATTTTCCCTAGATCTAGGGAATTTTCAGTGCACAATCGTATCTGACGATTGCGTAATGCGTAACAATATGTTTTGCGTAAAGAAATCTTGGATTTGTAGCAATTCATGGCATAGAGAAATAAGCAAATAGATGAATAATAAGGAAGACACACTTAGCAGTTGCATATCTGGACATATATACGGAAACAAACCACTTAGAAGTAGTACTAGTTCTTTCACCTTCGTTGAGGATCTTCAGAGTGATGTACGATTTGTTTTATTCATCATTTATACTTGAATTTAAAATACTACTTCAATAGTACTTCAACGCTTTCAGTGACGTTTTATCACTTATTAGTTGTAAAATCTTGTAGAATCTATTAAAACAACTACTTTTCCTAGCTATATGCTAGAAAATATTAAATTACATATACAACAGAATTCTGAAGAATTAATTTAATTAAATGCTTAAAATTAAATTACATTTTTTTCAACTTTCAATAGTTCTAAGGGAAACAACTCTGTTACTTATTTCTTTTTCATATTTTATGGCATTATTGCGGATATTACACATATCAGGCTTTCGAATTACACCTATAGATATAATTAAGGAATACAATAATAAAAAATATTTAATATTAAAAACTGTGATAAGTACCGTTGTGAACAACAATAATTTCGAACCGAGATGACGCCTTTATCGACTTGATAGGTTTTCAAACCGTTGTTGCTGACAATTATTGTCGTTGCCAGCTGCACACCGATCTCAGTCAATTGAAATGGAATTTTCTATAAGTACATAAATTATATATAATTATAAATAATAAAGGTATGCATCAAGGATGAAAAAGAAGTGATAATACATGGAATATAGATGGTGATATAAAAAAATTACTGCGATTTCCACAAGGGTTGCACTTTTGTGTTATTTTTTTTTTAAATATTTTGAATAATACAACTGGATATACTTGCATATACTAGTATATTAGTGGTCGGACAAGGAATTGGACGAAAGTATAAGATCGAAGAAAAAAATTAAAAAATTGTGCCAAACGTTTTTACAAGCGCCACCCATCAAACGGCCAAAAACAAATACATTTAAAAGGTTTTATACATTTCATCGTGATGAGGCATCAGAAAGGAGACTGTAATTACACCCGGGGGTTGATGCCACTTTCCCGAGTGTCTGAAAATACAATGTTTCCATCTCTCGATAAAGGGTATATATAGACCCCCCTTTTTCGAGGATTTTGATGACGAAAAAAATACTTTCAGTATATTTAAACCATGTCCAGTCCCTTCCTCGAATGGAAAAATAACTTATGCTAATGTGTTTTCATTTCCGGTCGGCAATCATTGCCTAAACGAGAATTATGAGAAGTTTGATGCAAGTATATAATATACTCGGGAGAGACTGATCATGACCAGGGAGGTTTAGCCAAACACTGGAGATCTATTTTCTTTTTACGAAATAAATATACCTAATAATTTTTATCCTTCTGGAAACCTTCTCTTTCTCCTGGAAGCCTTCTCCTTCTCCTGAATATCACGAAGAAAATGGATGGGCTTGATTGAAAAAAAAATTTCAGTAAATTTGGTATATAAATTATGATGTCAAGTAGGTACCCAGAATATATTTTACACTATATTGCTGATATACAGATATATAGATCAGTAGCCCCATGAGAGGGTAGAATCAACCCCCGGGGTGATTACAATCTTCTCTGATATCAACTTCCACCTTCATCCAGTCGAAATATGTAAAACTTCTCACCAAAAACCCTCGCTGTCCGGCATGAATACCGGAAATATGGATGGTTTTTGGCCGTTTGAGAAGGTGGAGCTTGTTAAAAACTTTTGACACTATTTTTCTCGGTTTGATATTGTAATTATCATTCTTAATTAATTAGACGAACCTCTTCAAAGTACGTGAGCATCTTTCGGCCTACATTACATATATGTGATTAGAATCATCAAGTACTAGTGCAACGTAGCGAATGGTGGGACTGTTCAATTAATTCCAATGTATACTTTTTATATGCAATCATATATTTGGAATATTTTATGCACATTACATATGTTAACTACTCCTACTGGATGTAATACAGTAACGTCGGTTAGAATTTGCATGTGGTGCTGAACCTTGCACAAAACATAGCAGACGACAAAAATAAACGACTACTGGTCTACTGGACTTGCATTTATTATTTTTCGCTGTCGTACATAACCGCAGAGTCATTGACACCACGAATGTGCATGTGCAAGTCTCACCATAATCTGCTGTAGGAATGGTTGCTAAAAAAATATTTAACGCTTGTTATTAGTTATTAATTAATCAATTAATTAATATACAGATTATTTCAAACTCGATGGCCTATTTAGTACACGGAAATTAGGCATTTATGCGGAATAGTAGAAAAAAATTATAATAAGCTGAAATGTCTATAATAGTTAGTTTATGTGTGTAAGAATACATATCAAAAAAGTTCCCACCCCTAAGGGGTAAGCTTCATCCCTATATCACCCCTTTTAAGGACACCGCACTGTTTTTTTTATAATATATTTTAAACGCTTTATCTTAGGGAAAAACATAAGTATAGGAAAAGGTTTGTCACAAAATTTTCTACATATTTGTGTTATATATCGATATTTCTATTACTTTTTATGTTATTAAATCTTAAACCGTAGGGTTAAACAAAAATGAAAGTCTGATTATATTGAATACGGTACTTAATCGAACATAACGCAGCCTGATAATATTTGACATACCCACTAAATAAAAATAAATAAGTGAGTAAATATATAAAAATATATATAAATACATAAATAAATAAAAATAATAAATTAGTGAGATTATTACGTTTTGAGATTGAGGAATTATATTTATTTTTTTACTTTTAGTCCTTTGACAATTTATATTAGATCGGTAGTGAGTTACTAGTTTCGGTTCCTTGGATATGTTCGACCTTTGTTTATGTTTAATTTATTGATATGGCGTTCATCATAGTCTCATTTCTACATATGTTTCAATCTTAATAAATGTGTATACACATCTATACCGGTGAGTGATGCGTATGCATTAACCGAGAAGACTGGAGATTGTGGAGAACCGAAATCTAGTAGGATTCACTTGTTACCCAAATACATGTGTCACCTCATAGGCGATGGTACACGTGGGCAACTGTTACCATAGCAACCGTATAATTTGGTGCATTGTATATTTTTGCGACACTTTTAAACGGTGGTCTCTTCCCTCTTACCGGCATAGTACCTAATAATAGAGGGAATACTACCTAATTATTATTATTATTAATTATACTTTATTCTAATTAATACTTATTTTTTTTATTATAAAATAGCCATTATAAATTTCGAAAATAATGGTGAATCATCACTCACTTGCTTCATTTACCCCACGAGCGGCTACTGGATTTATCATTTTCTAAATAACTATAGAAATTGGGCAAAGTTTATCAGTTGATATTGACATTTATTTGTCCTAGAGGAACTAGCAGAACGTCATTATACGAGTATAACATTGAATAAATGACTTTATTTATAAAAATTCGCAATTCTGCGTAGTGAACGAGGCGTGTCCAGATAAGACCTATTGGTGTACTTAATAAAGTCATCAGTCGGATAAGTGATAGTATTTACCGAGGCATTACCCACTGATCACAATAATTATCTTCATTTATTGCGTCTAGAAGAAATTTATACAGAACTGCCAAGTACTTTAATAGTGTTGCTTGTGCATAAAGGCCGTAAAGTTGTTATTTTTCGCCCGAGGCACAGCCGAGGCCAAGCAAGCTTCGGATGAGGCCGAGAAAGACAATGCGGCCGAGGTACACAAAACATTTCTTAGGCAACTGATCCAAAAATAATATAAAAATATTATTAAAATCGTTTCGTACCAACGACATAAACATTAGAAGAACTACTCGGCTCGACAGTATTATTTCATTTTCAAGTTAACAATGGAAACATTACTAGATAGTTTATTGGAAATACAGGAAGTCTAATAGGCCAGTCAAATTAAAAAAATCCTAGAGAGTTGAATTTTTTTTATTCTTCCTTTACACTTGGGCAGACGTATATCAAAAGTCCCCAAGGGTAGGGGGTGAGCTCGAGGAAGAGGGGGGGTTTAAAGGTACCATAGTTCAGTTTTTGCTTATATCTCGGAAACGATTACTCCTATCGTTTCTTACCCTGTTACAAAATGAAAGCTGATAAGATTTCATATAAAAATGTTCCTTTGCATTTTTGTCGTAGGACTAACCGTAAGCGAGTTTCTTAGGCTGATAAAAGAAAAATCATTTCACAAAATGTGCTTTATGTGCATTTAGAGTATTGTACTGTACAAGATTGATAATACTGACTTAATAGATGATTTGAATAAAACAGTAAATTAAATTTATTGGGTCCAACACTTCATTAGACTGGAGAGGAGGTCACGAGGTTCTATAGCTATTCTATACTGTCTTGTTTAGTACAATATCAATAGATAGCTGATTTAATATAAATGATTTGAGTAAAACACATTAAATTGAATGTATTGATTCCAAGTCGCCCTCATTTTCATCTTCATCCTAAACATTGAAAACCTAGTTACAATCTTGTTAATTACAATATTAATAGACAGATGATTTAATGTAGATAATTTGAATAAAACTTACAGTATCCTCCTATGCCAGATTGTCGACTTCAACTGGAGGGCCGTTCGTGCATGCGCGCCCTCACAGTTATAGCATACTGAAGAGCAATTGATGCCTGCCTTGCGGCATCCGCAACTTGCACCACAGCCTTTGGTGCAACTGCAGAATATTGTTGAAAGGGTTGCAGCTGGGGCAGGTTAATCTAAGGTTGTCAAGGGATGAAGATCTCCATCTGCTCCTTTTATCCAACCCCAATCAGTAGGTTTGAGTTTGTTGCCCAGCCATTGGACTTGCAAATAGACTCTGTATGAGTGTTGCAGTGCAGAACCCTTAGTTGAAGGTAGGGAGGAGAGGTCTGGCTTCACCCTTGTGGAGGATTTTAGGAATGCTGCGTGCCTTTTCGGAAAATCGCACAGGTGGTAACGCAGCCACTAAACGCGTGAATGAACAAAATGCTCTTGGAAATATCAAGTGCTTGCAATTCCTTGGAAGAATAAGTTTTGCTTTCCTCCTTTCCCCTACCAGGTTTGAAAAAATTTATCTCTCGTTACCTTGGAGCTAACGCGACCAGCAGAACTAGCAGAATTCCCCTTTCTCGAGCTCACCCCCCACCTTCGGGGACTTTTGATATATGTCTACCTAAGTGTAAAGGAAACGTTTAAAAAAAGTTCCAACTTTCTAGGAATTTTTTCCACCAATCGCCCTATTTTTGTTTAATTTGACTAGGCTATAAATTTAGTGTCGGGTAAATTCCGGCAAATATATCTAAAACAGTATGAGAGTTTTTTGTAATACATGTAAGGTTAAAAATTTAAACGGAGAAGTGTTTCCTGTATTCTATTCGGAAAAAGCCAAAACTTTGAAATCATCAAATTACGCTCAAACTAATCCATGTCGAAATCTATAGTTATGGTTCAAAATAACAATGACAGGAAGTTTCCAAAGTTGTTTGGTTTTTCATGAGGCCGTAAAGTAAAAACGACCGCAAAGTAAAAGCGGCCAAAAGTAAGATTGACAAATGAGAAAAAAATGACACTTTAGAAATGTTATGAGATCCGTTAAACGTCACTTTTTGTGGCAGTTTCCTAAGATAGTATATTGTTATATTAGGAATAAAAGTATCACTTTTGTTATATTAGGATTAAGTGTCAGAATTGAGAGACATAAAACTTTTAACCCGAATAATCCAATCTAAATTCTCCAATCGAAAAATCGAAATCACCATTAAATTATTAACTTGTGCTTTGATATTATTCGAACCACATTGGGATAATAAAACAAAGAAGGTAGGTAGGCTATATCGATGTATTCATGGCTACTTTGTCAAACATTATAGTCGCCATATTGCTAATTGAGTTCATTTGTGATTGTTTGTGGTCGAATTAGCTGAACGAACACTCTGTAAAATGTTGCGGTCAATGATGGATATAAAGAAGTGGATTGATATAAGCAAATATTCAAAGTTACCTGCTTTTCTCAAGAGACAATTTAAAATGAGGGATTTTTACCGAAAAAATCGCGAGTATTTACAAAGGAACAAGTTGATTGATTTTTGAATAGTGCACCTGATAATTTTTATTTGATGATGAATGAAGGTAACCGCTTAAATTAAATATGTCAACTTTAGCTCCTAGGATTAAAAATGATTAAAAATATTTTTATAAAGTCGGTCAAGAACATCCACATTCTCGGCGCGATTTCAGATACCACAATACCCGATTCTAGTATTTTATTCCGTTGCTAAGCAACCATCAGAAAAAGTACGAGAAAGTTACTTTTGCGCCCTAAGACGGGAAAGTAATCTACCCGTATCTGTTTTTAATCTATATGATAATAATTTTAAACAAAACGAAATCCTAAAAAACAAGCCTATGAAAGTACAATTAGAATGCAATGGAATACGGGGTCTGACCATTTTCAGTACGAGTTAATAAATCGCACTCTGAATATCAAACAATTTTTCCACAAGATTCTGTACTGGAACCAGATCTTTTCTTGGTATATACATACAGCCGACCTGTCGCATAATCTCAAATCACAGCGCGCACCGTATGACGATGATTTGAAGATATTTGCCAATGCACTGCAAGATCGACAGACTGATTATTCAGGAAGCTATTATTTCCATCGTCCACTGATGCTATGGTTGATTTTACCCACTGAATTTAAGTATTTAAGTGTAGTGTTATACGTATCGATAAAAAATATCCAAAGTTAACATTCATATTTCAACAGGGTAAACATATAATAAAATTTCGCTTATTCGTATCGTGGTTTGTTACTTCTCAAACAAAGAGGGTGACGATATAGAATTTATTCGCTCATTAACGTAAATCCCCTACAATGTCCATTCATGGTAATTTGAACACCATTCGCGCGAAATCTTTTAGAAGATTATAATCCGTGATTACAAGTGGGAACCCTCTCTAGTATATTCTGCCACTACTAAAGGATAGTGAGCGGTAGTACCGACTTCACATTGTCTAGAGCGACACGAAATGTAAAGCAGCGGATCTATTGCTTAGGTAACTTGGACAAGGGAAAATAAATCCTTTTTATCACAATATCTCTATTTCTATAGCAACCGGTTTCGGCTTTTTATAATACAGCCATCTTCAGGATACGAGATATACTACTAGGAAGGTATTTTATGTTTGCTGTTTTTCCAATGTTCGAAACTATTTTTGGTAAGTTTTAAGGAACTTGCTGATATAGATGTCGGACATAATAAAAGTTTAGTTTTACAACATACACATTGAAATTTCTATAGGTAGGCTTTTATTTTTAGAACTACACATTATTAAAATTTTTGTTAGATGCACATGGTCAGGCGACAGTTGTGTGGTCTGTTTTCTTACTATTGTTATATGTTTCAAACTATTCTGACCATGTGCTTCAACAAAAATTTTAACACTGTGTAGTTCTTTAAAAAACAAAATCTTATAGACATTTTAATGTGTGTATGTTGTAAAACTAATGTCATTATCGAACATCGGAAAAACAGCCCACCTAAAATACGTTCCTAGTAGTATAACTTTATGTCCCCTCTACAGGATTAAGGAGTAAAAAAAATCGGGCCAGAGGTCTTCGGGTATGTAAGATCATTGCCCTCAGGGCATAAACATTTACTTAATGGCCATAGTACATAAATAAGTATTTTTTTAGGTTTATATTAGGTTTACGTATGCATCATATATTCTATCAACCTTCTAAACTATGACCTTATGTAACCTTCATAAATCGGATCATACTTACCATATTCATTTATTTCTGTTTTCGTTTAAATCACAATTCATAATGTATTGGAACATCCTGAATTAAAGAAAATTAGTGACTTTAACTACTTGGTAGATATGCTTGACAATATTGCAACAAGAATGATCAAATTATTATCTTCGCTTATAGTATTTTTTTTTTGAACTTCGTTAATTTATTATTTGTGATTAATTATTACTGCTGTTATTATTACAGTTTATTCAAAATTATCTCCTTTTGTATATAGTATATTTTATTTTCAAGTAATAATAACATTACTGTTTAAAATTTTAGAAGTGTCACATTACTGTCTTCTACTGTCCCTACTCATTACTGTCCCTACTCAATTTCCCGTCCTGTCTTCCCTGCTCGATTTCTCTGCCGCATACAAGGATTAATCGGTGATTTTATTTTATGTAATGTAAAACTGATGGATATTATTATAAAAGTGAAACAAAAGTCTAGGTAGGCATGCATTTATTGAAAACTAATTCCTATTTATATAAAACACACAAAATCAAACCATTTTTATTTGTAATAATTTTTAATACTGACAATTATTTGTTAAAATAATGTAGTGTGTATTTTCAGCCAGTAATGTAGCGGCAGTACGTGTAAAGGCATGCCCAGTAAAGGCCTCCACTGCACAAAAAAAATATTTGGTTTTGAACAGATTTACGCATATCAATATATTTTTTAACCATCTTGACCCAATGGCTCCGTAATCATAAAAGATTACGGAGCTACGGAGCTACTTCCTATAAGTTTTCGTATCCGGAATTTCTATTATAATTTTTTCTTCCAGAATATTAATGTCAGTGACCTTCATTTTGAGGAGTTCATCACTTCTACATGCACCAGAAACTGCAATAATGAATGCAACCTAAAAAAATCATCGATATTTTGTCTTGAAACTACACTATATTTCTTCGATTTAAAGCCCTCATATTATCGTTTCAAAAACATCGTCAGCTTTGCATATTTCGATGTCCTTTTTGTGTTTGAGTTCTATCATGATCTATCATGGTTGGCATGCTGTAGGTAGCCCAGAGCATGGTTGATTTTTTTCTTTGGAGATCTCGCCAAAGTACGTCAACAAAGTAGTTTCTGATTCAAAATGTGTGGTATTTCTACGATGGCACCAGGAGCGATAAACTTGGAATGCTTTTCGTACTGCACCTTGCTTTTTATCGGTAGCAAACTTTCTTCCACTTTGTGGGCTGCAGGTCTGGTGGTGTACCTCATTCTTCACTATCGGAAGATTCTGCACTTATTTTAATATACTTTCGTGTCCGAAACTCGAAACCCTGCGGAAACTTCAGAAAATTATAAAATGACAGAAAATTATAAAATGATTGTTTGTTGATCTTGTTTTATGCCATAGCAACAACATAACAACCATCAAAATTCTACCTACTACGTAAAAATTTAAGCCACAACGGAATGCATTCCTGTTGTTCATAATAATAATTTTATTATATTGAGGCAAATTGAAACATATTCTCTCGACAGTAATGAAAATCTTCCCATCTCATAATGTAATATATTATATACTACACTATAATAATACTGCTGTTGTATTTCACTGCCGTCTTAAGTTACTTGTGCTCTTTCATGAGGAATAAATTAATATTATTATTATGTTAACATAATTTAGCTTAATTAAAGTTAACATAATTTAAAATATATGAAAATATATTCTAATATGGTTCTAAAAATGTGTAAGTATTTTTTTGTATTAACAATGGCTGCTGCTCACATACGAACGCGAACGAATTACTATTTACGAAACGAATTAAGATAGTTCAACAAATTGAATAGTTATCTATACTCTAATTGATTCTATAAACTCCAATATGTGAGTTTATTCCTGGAGGTAGTTACTCATAAAACAGTTCACATTTGTAGATTTTTGATATTTTAACTCCATATAAATAATTTCAGGAAATAGTTTAAAATATGTCAGCATTATTAATATATATATATATATATATATATATTATATATATATATAATAATATATATTATATATATATATATATATATATATATATATATATATATATATATATACATGTGTATATATATATATATATATATATATATATATATATATATATATATATATATATATATATATACACATGTATATATATATATATATATATATATATATATATATATATATATATATATATATATATATATATATATATATATATATATATATGTATACCTTTTTATGCATCTTACGCTCCGGCAATGTTCAGTAAATCAATATACCTACGTACTTATTTCAGTAGTGGGATCTATAAGTAATCTATGAGAAAACCATGCAATTCATCACACAAAGAAAGATAATATATATCAATTTAACACATTTATTCAAACAACTTCAATGATTACTATGTTAGAAATATATGTATATGACCAATTTAGAATATGGTTGTATGGTAGAGAAAATGATATTATATATACTATTATAAAAATTTACCTACTTAACTTAATATAAAATTGCTGACATATCTGACATTTGTAGAAATTTTGAGGGTTTATGTCCGAATAGGTTTCAATAAAATATTACCTTTGAGCTCTATTTAAAATTGTTTTATAGTGATGACTTATATACGCATAAGGTGATAAGGTACCTTAACTTTGTTTAGTGTCGTCGTGTTCTATACGCTTTCACTATCACACATCGACCTTGTCCGTCTAACTTTTATCAAACTTCAGCATGCCCCATCCATATGGCCTTTCTTTAATATTTTAATATTCCTATTCTTTAATATTTTTCTCCCCTTTTTCTCTCTTCCAACTGCTTATAAATCTATATTTTCAATCTACGATCGCTTCTTTTCTCTCCTCGCCTTTTATTTCCTCTTAATTATTCTCTGCACAATTCCTTCCAAATTCTATATCTGCTATCCTGTAATTTTCTACCCAATTTTGTTATTCTTCATTGGTTTTCCCTTTTTGCTTTCATGACATCTTGACAGGGTTGCCAGATCGTGAGGCCTAATTTCCCCAAACGAAATTTAAAAATCCCTCAAATTCAGGACTTTTCGAAAAAAATCCTAAAAAAATGCATTTTCGTTTTCGTAGATTATGATTTATTATTCCTGGATTTTAATAAATTTTCTTGACTTAAATATTTTCCGATTTTATCTAAAATGCCCCAAAATAAGCTATGACAAATAAATCCCCAAGATCTATAAAATATTTAGGGCAAAGAAAACTGACTTTGTCGAGGAAAATTTTCATTTTTAAAATGAAAGATAGAACTTAAGTATAGCCAGCAGTAAAAACAAGATTAAAAAAAAGTGTTTCTTGAAATGATTAGTAGATTTAACCTAAATGTCAGACAGTCAGACATGAAATCCCCTGTTATTCTTCTCCATGTAAATATTTGTAACTCCATACATGTAACTCCAAAAAAATCTCCGAAGAAAACAAAATCACCTAATTTTTTGGAGAAAATCTCCTAATCTGGCAACCCTGCCTCTTCATTCAATTTTAATAAAGTCTATGCCAATGTACACTTTCTCATTTTAGTTATTGAGTTTATTTGTGTTTAGCATCGTTACACCTTCACTATGTCTACTATACACTATCCTACTATACACTATATATGTCTACTATAATACACTATACCTACTATTTACATTTCTACTTCCTATTTAGTCTATACTATAATTTTCCCTTCTATATCTGATATATCTTAATACATACATACATAATTTTGCATTCGTAATCATTTATGATACCTCCTTTGATACCTACCAAAGTGTCTTGCACAATACTTTAACGAGAAATCTCTATGCTAAGTGATTTATAACATAATTACAACTCAAATATGGTTCATATATTTTACAATATGATTATTTACATATATACTGAGTTATAATATTAACAACAAACTATTATTACAGATACGATATGTAAGAAATTTTTTATTCTCGTATGTGTATTATCCCAATATGTGATTTTTAATATTATGGTAAATCATACAGTCTATTTTCTTCTTATAGTCATGACATCTACGCATAATGTGATAAGGTACCTTAACTTTGTTTACTGTCGTGTTCTATACGCTTTATATATATATATATATATATATATATATATATATATATATATATATATATATATATATATATATATATATATATATATATATATATATATATATATATATATATATATATATATATATATATATATATATATATATATATATGAAGTGACCTCTCTTCTTATTTTAAATCTTCTTCAGGAATAGAAGATGAGGATAAATACAAAACAATTTTACCTAGCATAGACGTCATTACAATGTTTACACGTATAGAAGGTAATATGATAGTTTAAGTTAATACTAATGTCATAGGAACAATTAAAATTGGAAGTAAAGGCTGGGATGCCTTTATGTTTAAACGCTTTCTACATTTTGAAACATTCTAGATTAAAAAATCATCTAGAATTTAAAGAAATCTGAAAGTTTACCTAAAATATTTAAATCAGTTAATGCATTTAAATCCAACAGAACTCAATTGCGAAAAGACTCATACCACAATATAATGGGAAATTGCTTTCGAAATTAAAAGTACCTACATATACTTAATGATAAAGAGTTCTGAATATGGCCTTTGGTTCTGAAAGAGTCCCCATATTTCATTCAACCACAAAGGTTTTATACGCATCAGGTCGAGCACAAACAAACAACTGAGAAATCTTTAGAGGTAAGGTAATAATCTGGGTATCTAGATCAGCACAAGATTAAAACTCTCAGACGTAGTCAGCGTCGAACGTCATTAGTCACATGAGTAAAATAAATTGGTACCTATGTAAAAACATAACGTGGCCGGTATTTATGTCATTCTAATGCGAGGCGCGTATTAACCGCACTAAAATTTCCTGTTTCCACCAAATGAAAATAGAATCATCTTTCGAGTGTGTTACTATTATTAGACAACTTGCTCGGGATTTCTGTATTTCACGAAAAACGTCATGCGAAATTCCTGATCCGCTGCCAGCGTTCTCTAATTTTTATTATTTGTAGAACAGTGTTCGGTGATGTTACAAAATATCGACGCTGAATGAGTCTTTGCCTTCCACAACATCTTATTTCATCGCCGTCGGTGTGAATACACATACATTACAATATTATTTGCTGTCCTCCTACAACCGCTTTGCGCTTTATACTCCTAATTATTTTTATGTTTAAGAATGTGGTGTTTAGGAGATTATTTAATGTTAAAAATAAACTTGTGAGAAATCCGGTGCTATTTGTTATCGCCAGAATTGAAGGATTATTAATTTAAATTAAGAAGATAACTGAGCTTTGGAATAAATTTTAAGGTTTCCAATTCAAATTTAATATACCTACTCCCATTAGATCCTTACTTTACTATATTCGTTATAGGATCTTCAGGTAAACAGTAGTCAATCATACAATTACCAGGATAATTAGGTTAACATTAACATTTTTGGTTCACTTCTTTATTTTTGTTATTAGAGGGGTACCGTTTTATAATTCGACATGTTTTATTGACTTATTTTAGCATACGCTCATTTTTACAAATGTCTTGCAAAATTCCTGACATTTCTCAAGCAAATGTCCACAAATTTTTATTTGTAAAAGTTACCCTCACCATTCCAGTATAAATAACGATTTAATCACACAGGATCATACTCTCGAGTGCAAAGACAAGGACGGAAACGAGATGCACCAATCAATCCAATAGATGAGTTTTCTTAGGCATCCACTAAAGAAGCGGGATACACTGGTACTCTGCTAAAAAATGAGCTATGAACTACTCACAATCTTGTAATATCGTCTATAATCTATAGAACTATCTGAAGACACTTAAATGAGCCTGCTTTAAGCAGCAGGAGGCCGGTAGATTATTGCTCACCAGAGAGTTCGAATAAGCGTTTTGCAAGAAATGATCAACATTACAACATTGGGCTGTTAATGAAGTTTGGGTAGAAATCTGCTTAAATGGACGCACGGATTTTAGGTCTATGAATGCAGGCTATTATCTGGAAAACATCGTAAACTCCGTCTCAAGCAAGCTGGCGGCTGAAGGACTGAAGTTGCACTAAGATTTGAGTGCTCTGCCATGTGAAAAAGACCGGTAATATGGGTAGCGGAACGATATATTGAAGAGATCCTTTAGCCGCCAGATTACTTTGGTTGAAAATGTATGCCATTTATTCCTTTGTGGGACCCAATTGTTTATTCATGCAAGACATGCATGCTCGTACCCAGTGACTAGACATTTTATCGACTACTTGATGATATTGGTATTCCGTTGATGGAATGGCCCAAATCGTACACTCACTCCTATTAACCATAATCAACATAATCAACTGATCGGTGCAGTTATTGCAGAATGGGAGAATATTACCAAGGAAAATTATTGAAAATTTATGTAAGTCACGAGACATTTACTCATTGTCAATAATAGAAAGCGAATTAGCCACATAATTCGATATGACATAATTCGATATGAATTTTTGCCTGAAAAGAATGTCTGAAAAAAAAGTTTTAATATTTTCCTTCAATGATTTAGTTCAGTTATAGATAGTTATTTATATTTAATTTAGGTATAGTTTAAAGCGTAGTTTTAAGGTACGTGTGACTTACAATTTCAGCACTTTACTCCCCAACTACGGGAACCTTCAAGTTCCTCTTTTTCCAAAGATTTAACATATTCTTAAGTTGTAATTTTATGTCTGGGATTTACTATAAGAAAGAAGTTTGTTGTTGTTATAAATTCTAAATTTATAACAGATTATTTATTTTTAAAATACATACTTACCTGTTTTATTTTTAACACTTAGGTATATAAATGTAACCATAATACAATATAGGTACATGGCAGATTTCAAAAATTATTTTCAATATGGGAGAGGGACACGAAAAAGCATGCAGAGGGAGCCGCAATTCTTTGTAACGCCACTGTTCCAGAAGACCTAGTAGTGCTGGGACCTTTTCTGTCGTCACTTCGATTTAAATCGAACTGGCATTCCGAAAAATGAAGCTGATTGAAATGTATAAATTTGAACAAATAATGAAAAGTTCGAAAACGCATTTACCTCACATATCTGGGAACAATCATCTACGATAAGATTCATCCATAACTCTCGTCGTTCTACATTTCGAATGCCTACAAAAATTTTTGTTTAAGGTACATTTTTAATTAACTGAATGTTTACCTATTGGCAATCGAAGTAATTGCACTTTATCGCCATTACTTTTACACTTAAGAACGCAGCAACTAGGCATTTTGTTAACGTTATTATTGTCAACATTGACAGGACACCATGTCAATTCAATTGGGTGTCAGTTCAATAGTCAAAAATTGACATATCAAACAATAGCTAACATATGGTTCCAACCATATTGTTCCCAAATAAGGAGCTTCTTTATCTAACGCATTAAGCAAATGTTTAGCTGTACTTATTTAGTGACTTTAATAAACCAGAACTAAAAAATGTAATTAAGAGATTATACGAACAAGGCGATTGAATATAAATTAGAAAAAACCAAGTATATGCAGTGGGCAGAAGAATACAAAGTCTTTAAAGGTCGACACCAATAATTACAGAAAGAAAACCACCCAAGATCGAAAATGTAGAGAAAAACTCATATATTTAGGGACAATATTTTCACGAAGACCGAATATAGTGGAGGAGGAGTAATCCAGAATAATGTCAGGAAATGAATGTATAGCAGTTACAGGGAATATTAAGAAAAAAAATATTTTTAGTCAAACAAAGACAAAGTTATTATACAAGACCATCAATCAACGACCAATCGTTACATATGCTAGCGAGACATGGTCGTGAATGGACATCTTGGGAGGAAACGGAACTGAATATGGATGAGTTAGAAAAACAAACGAAGCAGTAATAGATTTTGCGTCACTTTGATTTTAAGGTTGCTTCTAAATTCGAAATAAAATTAATTTGATTTGACATAATGATTCCTTTGGTCCCATATTGAATTAATCGAAAAGCCTCTCATTTCATGAGATTTCATTTTTTTTTCTGGGGCAATATAAATATAGTTCGCGATAATAAAAACGCGATTCGTGAAAAAACAAACACTTCATGTTCATTTCAAAAATTCCATTTACCTTTACTTTAAGACACTAAAACTTACAATTTATGTTTCAATAACAGTCATCGAAGTTTCCTCGATATTCATTTTATTTTATATCTAAAAATAAACTCAACCTGACCGCGCCTATATATACGCACGTGCGTAGATAATAATTAGCACTTCTTTTATTTCAACTTGGGCCACTTAACAGTTTATTTAAAAACCCCTGACGTAGAAGTGGCCAGGGAATAAATACATGGGGTTACTTACATTCGGATGAAATAGTGTTGCCTGATACAAATACGCACTTTTAAATAATTATTGTGATGAATATTTCGAACGTAGTAATTTATTGTTTCTATAGGCACAAGTTAAATATCTGTTTTGCTAATATTTATTTGTATTTTAAAATGCCAAGATTTGTAAGTCTAATGATTAATTGTAAACACCAATTAGAATAATTATTATAGCCTTCCACGTTTTATTTTTAGCTTGCCTATTTTGTGTTACTACACTTATCATATACCTAGCTACTAAACATAAAATTATAACGTCCAAGTTGCCAAGTTCCATTCCAGTAAGTAAGCTGGAATGGAACCCAAAATTGTAATTCATGTCAATTGTATAAATGTACTATTTAATAATAACATTCTACACTTTGCTCCGTGGTATAATTAAGAACTAAAAGAAGCGCTATTATGCTAGACAATTATTTAGGAAAAAAACGGCTTGCGTAAATTAAGTTGTTTCAAATTCATTATCATACGTAGGCAGTAATACAAATTTAATTAGGGTAAATGATGTTTTTTAAAATGTATTCAGAGAACATGATGTGTTTGAAGGGTAGAGAACGAGCATTAACTTTTATTATTAGTGGTAATAAATCCCTATTACCAAATATTGCATTTATAGCTTCTAAGGCAAAATTTTCTTCATCAACTAAAATCAGTAACATGAAAAAAGAAAATTTAAAGATGATCATTATAGGAGGCTAGGCATATTAGGATTCCCAGAGGAAAGTTTTCCTATACTTTTTATGTTCTCACCCTCGATGTTTTTTGGGTCGTTGAACACGAATTTGAGGTTTTGAGGCAAAAATTTCACCCTGAACTTTGTTTTCTGGCACTTTTTGCCAAAATATTGGCACTTTTCTCAGTTTTTGTCCTATATCTCAGAAAGAAAGCGTTTTTTCGACAAGCCCACTCCACACAAAATTAAAGTAGACAAGATTTCCTGCACTTTTCATAGTTCACTTTGATTCGTAAGTTTGTAATTCCACCGCTAGAGGGCGCCAAAATAACATATTCCCGGAGCCAGTATAGCTTAGATGAATAATGAATATAGGGAAAGTATTTGAAAAAATGGAGACAAACATCTATATAATCATATATAAAGAAATATAAAATTTCCCCAAATCTATACACTTTTTACGAACATGGCAACGCCGCACATCCAAGTTAAATGTCTTAAGGGCCTCGGAGGCATTTTAGAAAATGAGTGTCGCATATGACTGGAATATGTGCCCTAGGTGTACCAGGTAAACCATTTACCAGATTCGATCCTAATTGAACTTTACCGCGGACGTTAGAGTTTGCGGTTTAACTAGGTATATCTTTTTACGATATCCGCACTTGTAGATTAAGAGATAATAGGTTCAGTTAATATTTGACGTATAGATTTCCCTCTGTAACATTGCTGGATATCACTTTTCCTTATATTTTCATTAGTGGCTAGACCTCTCACAATTTTTTCATACCTAAATGTAACTTAGCAACAAGGGCGTACTTTACAGTATGCCATTTTAGTATTAGTACCTCGCACATGTTTTTTTAGCAAAGCCTACTAGCGTTGAGGGAAGAAATTATATATCACTCGTAGCATCGTAATGCGCTTCGTTACCTCTCCAAATACTTAGTTGTCAATATATTACTTGTTTTATATTCAAATCTGTAGACATACATTTTGCTGTAGATTTTGTTATACGATCAGTTTCTTTATAGGACTGTTTCAACAAAATGTATGGGTGTCCGAATATTTAGTTATGATTCATTAGAATTATAATAGGTAAGCTGCCTACAATTCAAATGCTCTTATCAATAAGGCCATCCTCCATCCATATTATTTTCATCGTTTACTATTCGAACATGATTTCCAACAATATTTCATAACATCTAACATACTTACTAATAAATAAACGGCGATAGTAAATATTCTCCGAATTATCTCTGGTGCAGTGTTAAAAAACACACAACTTTTTGAATGTACTCCAAATTATATTTAGAACTACTTTCTAGTTCAAGTGTAGGCCTCCAATATCCACACTTCAAATACATGTTGCTTACAAAAAATATTTGGATACCTACAATATCTTGTTTTAAATATATCCACGTAAAGATTTTGTATTTATAGATTACCAATTCCTAATTCAAAAGCCATTGATGTTAATTTTAATCGTTATTTATTTATTTTTTCGATTTTATTTAAACTGCATCAAGCTTACAGGAGTATATCAGCAGGTACGTGTCTGATAACAATAAGAAATAGATTAAATAAAGAAAACAACTAAAATTAGTAACATGAAAAAAAGAAAAAATGATTTAAAGATGAACATAAGCAACATGTTTTCAGTTTCGTAGCAAATAAAATATTATTTAACAGTATTCCATTATCGGTTTTCTTACTATCATCCAACACGACATGATACGGTGTGGTACTACTACTATTTATTAGTCGATTAAATACTTATATGTAGAACCAAAGCCGATCCGCCTTATTAGAATGAACCGGTTTTAATGACAATCACCTTTCTTTTTGGACGTGTCCGTATTATGGACGTTATTATGTTTTTTCTGCCCGCCTATGAACTATTGAAGGTCATTGTAGCTATTTCAAGTTTGTCCTCATGGACCAAGCCCAAGAAGAATTAGTTTAATATAAACCAATTATTCTAAGACATTTGAAAATACAATGTTAAATACATAATTAATTATTACATACCGAAAACGTGCTCAAAAATGGTAATAATATCTGCTTACCTGAAAAGAAAGAGAACAATTTTATTACTAGATATTATTGTAATTAAGGTAGGTATCAAGGGAAATAACGCGTCATTATTCTATACCACCCATGGAGTCTTCAATGTCCAATGTCCTATTAGTCTGTTAATTTATTAGATTTTCTTTTTTTCTGACACTTACAGTTTAAAAATTTAACATCTATTATGTTCAGAACGATAAAAATCAAAATTGTTTGTAAACGCATTTTGCAACGCATTTTATTTCTATTGACTAATAAAGGTTATTTGAAATTTATATTTTAGAATTGATTCATTTCCATGGTGTTATAAATTTATAATGCCCTAGGGCGTTATTTCTCATTTATTGTATCTCAAAATAGGGTGGTAACAGACTAGTAAGACAAATAGTAGGTAGTCAATATATAATGAAATATATTAAACAAATATATGGATGATATGGATGGAATATATGGAACAAAATATCGTGACGCATTAGATCAATCCAGCTTCACGCCACTCAGTATTAACGACTATGCTCAATAAATATATCTGTTAATATGCGAAAAGAGGACAAATTATCAAAGTAGATTGGGCAAGTTACAGGGATGTCGCCCACATTTAATTAAATGAATCAGTACAGTTTCAATGAAGAAACACAGAGGGAGCATAATAGATAAATGGTCACTAAATTAATCACAGATATCAAGGAAAACTGATTGTTATCTGATGATTCAGTGTCAGTAAATTTTGTGAAAGACAATACGAATATTAATGTATAGAGCGTAATATTAATAAGTATTTGAATTGGGGGCATACTATTACCTTGTAAACCAATAGGTACAAGCTCGTCTAGAATATAAATAGTAATAATCATACATACATGCACACACACACACATATTTATATATATATATATATATATATATATATATATATATATATATATATATATATATATATATATATATATATATATATATATATATATATATATATATATTAAATCTATTATTAACAGATTGCACCAAATATTTGAATTCATTAAATCTGAAACTAAACAATATCTATCAAATATTGGTTTCAGTTACTCCTCAAAATTTAATTAATAAATTTTTAAATCAATTTCATAAAAAAATGGAAAAACAGTTTCTAAATTATAAAAAGAAACAACAAACAAAAATTTATAAAATGAAACAAAAACAAAATTACAATAATAATAATGAACAAAATAATAACCTTGAAAATTGGGTTGAAAATATTTCAAATACAATAATCCCAAATAACATTAATGAAATATTAAGTCTAGGTCCAAACTTTTGCATAAATACCAACAAAAATAACTTACCAATTCCAAATATAATAGCAAATATTGAAAATATAATAGAAACTAAACCAAATATTATAAAAAATGAAATTAGATCCAAAATTAATAGTGTAGTATATAATTTTAAAAATAAATCAAATAATAAAAATGAATCAACAAAAAAATTAGAAAAACAAATAAAGGATACTCAACAATTTTTAAAAATTAACCCTCAAATTACTATTCTAAAACCAGATAAATCAAACAAAACTGTAATCATGAACACAAGTGATTACAAAGAAAAAATTAATCATATGCTAAATGATAATACAACATATCAACGTTTGAGAAATAACCCAACAAAAAAATATCAAACTGAAAATAATAATTTAATAAAAAAATGGGAAACATATGGAAAAAAATGGGAAATATATCACAAAAGATATAGCTAATACTTTAAAAATTAATAATTCTCTTCCCCCTAAATTTTATGGTCTTCCAAAACTACATAAACCAAATATCCCATTAAGACCTATTGTTTCATATGTTTAAAGTCCATTTTATAATTTAGCAAAAATTTTTTCAAATATTCTAAACAACGTTGTTAGAAAAACAACTCATTATATAAAGGACTCTTTGGACATTTAAAACATTTATTGATACAATAAAACTTAATAACTAAGAAAAACGTTTCTCTTTAGATATAATGTCACTATATACCAATATACCAATAGACCTTGTAAAAATATAACAAATAAACGTTGGAACGAAATAAAAAATTATACTCCTTTACCAATAGACGAGTTCTTATATGCCTTAGAACTCACATTAAATTGCATATTTTTTCAATGCAATAATACATATTACAAACAAACATATGGCTGTGCAATGGGTTCACCAATATCCAGTACAATCGCAGAATTAGTACTAGAAGATTTAGAAAAAACCATAATTCCAACATTAAACTATAAAATACCATTTTTCAAACGTTATGTTGATGATTGCATAACTGCATTTCCAACTGAACATAAAAATTCTATCCTAAATAAATTTAATAGTTACCATCCAAAAATACAATTTACAATTGAAAACGAATCATAAAATACAATAAATTTCTTAGACTTAACTCTTATAAATAATAAAACTGAAATATTAACAAAATTGAATATTTTAATTTTAATTAATGAATTGCATTGAATAATTTTTTATTAATTTTCAAAAACAACTAATTCACAAATACTACAATTCTCCACCACCACTAATCAATACAACTAATACTCGTAAAACATATATTACCTTACCATATATACCACAACTATCAGAAAATATTTCAAACATTTTAAAAACATATGATATTCACACAGCACACAAAACTACAAACAACTTAAAATTCCTTTACACACCATTAAAAGACAAAAATCCACTTGAAAAAACTACACACTGTATATATGAAATTCCATGTAAACAATGTGAAGTCTACATTGGTCAAACAATGCAACTCCTTGAAGAACGTTTAAAAGGTCACAAATATTCAGCTAATATTACAGCTCTAAAAAAACATTCTAATGAAACAGGTCATCAATTTAACTACGAAAATACTAAAATTATTAATAAAGAACAAAATTATAAAACACGCCTAATTATGGAATCAATTTATATTCAAAAAAATCCTAATGCATGTAATAACAAGAAAGATACAGAACATCTTTCTGCAATCTACAATCTGTTAATATAAAAGTATTAAATAAATTAACAAAAAACATTCTCTCTATATATAAACTTATATACGTACATACATACCTACTTACTATAAATATACATCTACATAATATTAACATAACCAAAATTAGAATAATAATGAAATATAAAATAGCTTAAGTTCGTAGGGTTTCTTGGCTGTTCTTCCCTATGATACTAATCGAACAGTCCAGTAACCTTAAAAATTAATTAAAACCCATTTTTACCTGTGTCAAATATGTCACAAAATAAAATACTCTTTTGAAAAAGGCCCAAGAAAGGGACCGAAACGTCAAGTAACCTAATCAGTCGTTTTATTGCTACTATCCCAAGATAAACCCTCCAAAAAAAAAAAAAAAATATATATATATATATATATATATATATATATATATATATATATATATATATATATATATATATATATATATATATATATATATATATATATATATATATATATATATATTACGAAAAGATACCTTGTCGAAACCAAATAAAATATTAATATTTTCGTAGTTTAATTATAATCTTATCTGAATATTAAGTGTTCCCTTTCAATCGTTTTTCAAGAAATGTTTTTAATGTTGTAACAGAATTTTACGTTGTTTGTATATTTTTATCTACTGTGTGAATATCGTATACTTCTAAAATGATTGAGTTATGGGTAATGTATATTTTATGAGTACTAGTAGTATCGATTATTGTTGGTTGTAATTGTAATATCTGTGCAATCCGTTCCTAAAAATGTTGCTGATTGCTGACTGCCATTTTTCTTTAGGCAGTTATAATTTATGAAAAATTTTCTAAAGCATTGTTTGCTCTTCTATGCAATATTTTCTAAAAACGGCAGACCGTAGTTAAATTTTTTTACTCTGTTCTTTTTTGAGTTCAAATTGGTATATCTAGACAACGTTGTCGTATTCCATTTTGTTAATATTTAAATTTTATTATTATATGTTAAAAAAAATATATTATTTTCTGATTCATTATACTTAATTGTAAATTGTATTATTGGATGATAACTATTGAATTTACTTAAATGATATTCATAATATGCATATAATATACATATAATTTGGATATAATATCATATAATATACACAACACATGCAAAAATTTGCACTAATTATCTTGATGTTGGTCGTCTATTATTCTTGGGTTAAAATATGTGTGTATATTTATAGTGAAGAGGTATACTCTTCACTATTTATAAGAATTTTATAAAAAAATTGGAGTTAATTGTTAATGACATGGACAAAATTGATAAGACTACTCCACTCCTATGACGGCATTACTATCTTATCATGTAGTAATTATGTAGGCGTAACCAGATTCAAATCATTTACGTTTTCCTACGTAATTACAACAAATATTAAAAATGAACAAGTGTAATACACTATTGACTGTAATTGAATAATAACTAATTCGTTCAAAGTATTTTATAGTTTCATATAGTTTCATATATTTTATAGTACCTACAATGGATAATTCTTTTCACAAAATGTTTCTGACTTCTACCAATGGAGAGAATAATTCAATGAAAGTCTTAAGACGAAAAGCTTCAGTGACATTTTCTGACATAGTTTAAACGGAACTGAAATTCACAGAAGAGACAAACCTATTCTACTATTTATATTTGTTCGATTTGAAGATATTATCTATAAAAGCATTAGGCATATAGTTATCCAGAAGATGTTAGACTTAAAAATGCATAAAATCTTGTAGAATCTATTAAAACAACTACTTTTCCTAGCTATATGCTAGAAACTATTGAATTACATATACAATGGAATTCTGAAGCATTTAAAGATGTAATGATACAGAAATTGCTTGCTTAGTCAAGACTAAAATCTTATCTATTAGATACAAGACTAAGATCTTATGTATTAATTATTATTTCGAAAATTCCAAAAAAAAATCCAATTTTCACCCTGGACTATATTTATTAGCTTTTAAGTTCTTTGCTATTCATATTTGTTTTGTGAAAAGAAATCTTGGGTTTGTAGCAATTCATTACTTAGAGAAATAAGCAAATAGATGAATAATAAGGAAGACACACTTACTAATTATCTGGACTGATCTATATACGGAAACGAATTTTTTTCGAATTTTCGAAATGACAATTAAACAATCTGTAGCACTACCTCTTTATTCAGAATTCTATTGTATATGTAATTCAATAAACCCGTTAGTCATCTTACCCCACCCAATACCCTCCAAGTTTCAATCCAATCGGTTGATAAATAAACAAATAAAAGGGAGTGATTTACAGAAATATTACATACGTAGCATTAGAGAACATTCTTATTAATGATTTGCGTATGTAGTCAGCAATATGTCATATTTTGCTAATGTTATTTTACATATAATTTAGCATATTCTCTCAGTATTGATAATACTTTTGGTATTGGTTTAACGAATAGGTAAAATCTGCCATATGAAGGTTGAGCAAAAATTCCGATATGGCCATGCTCTCTATTAATAAATTAACTACAAAGATTCCTATCTTATTTTTGCGCTATATGTACTTATACAAATTTCGAATTTCTATTATCCTGTTGCATATTTTATGGCCCTTCCCCCTTATACGTCCTTGTTCAACTTTCGCGAGGAAGAGGTAATGATATAGTTAAAATTGCGATATTTTACGGCTAGTAATCACGCATATTTTAAATGTTAAGAGTACAATAATAAGATATCATTTTTAATCGCGCGTGGCATTCTCTGTTTTTGTCATGTCAAGGGGACTCCTTGGTCAAAGTTTAGCACCGCAGTGTTATTCCATAGTACAAATTTAACGATAACTGTGTCCGATTTCGTAGGGTATTATTTTCATATCCCAAAATAAGTTTAGTGTCAATAATTCGAAGGTGACAATATTTTAATGTATGGAATATTTCTTACAAGTATGAAATATTTGCTCATTACTTATTTATGCTCATTTTTTCCTTATGTGTATATAGTGCTTTCGTTTGATATGCAAACTAATGGAATGCGGTGCTCAGTGGCGCGCCCAATTTTCCTAATATAGGAAATAAAATAAAAAACAATAATCTTATCATTCTCTTTCAAGAAGTATGTAGTGGATGAAATGCACAAAGCAAGAGGAATAGAGGTAATTCGATTGCCCTCATATCACTGCGAACTGAACCCAATTGAGCTTATTTGGGCGCAAATAAAAGGGAAAGTTACTAGAGAAAACAACATTTAAGTTAGCTGATGTGAAAAAACTTCTCAATGGTGCAATCAAAGAAGTAAATGCGGCTAACTGGATCAAATGTATAGACCATGTGAAGAAGGTGGAATCAAGAATGTGGGATCTCGATATTATGATGGATACTCCGGATACTCCCGTTAAACCCATAATAAATGTGAATGAAGACAGTAGTGAAAGTGACTTATTTTCAGATAGTGAATAGTGATATGAATTTCTGATTTTTTTATCTGAGTTTTTGTGAAGAGTGCTATTAATAAGTCACAATGAAAAATACCAATGTGATTTTAACTATGTCTGCAAATAATAAAATATCTCGTACATTTTACTAACAGTCTTACCTATATTAATAATAAGTAACCTAACCACGTTCTATCCTAGCAAGGGGCCCTCTTACCTCCCCATGGTCCTTGCTGGGCAATAGCAATTTAATTTCTATCTTTTATTTTAAATTGTTATTGGCTAAATTGAGCATTCAGTTGTACACGCTGCATGCAAAATTTTTTCAATATATTTTATATACAATCAAAACTAAATAATTTTTTGTCTTAAAGTTTTGCACATATATGAATATGACATAATAAGACATCTTTTTCTTTGTAAAATGCGGCACAATTTTTTGCTCAAGTTTGTATATCAAACGAAAACACTATAATATGTATTTGAATAGGTATATGAATTTTTTTTAATAATGAATTTCGGGAAATTAAAAAACGATTCAAGGATTATCGATACTAATTTGGAAAATTCGTTATGGTTAGCAATAATCCGTGTAATACCCATTTGTGGGGGAAATGACGCAATCAATTAAATACGTATTTGACCGATCAAGCTAACATTTTGTACACATATTGCTTGCATAACTGCTTGAATTCACTTCAACCGTTGGGCATAGGGCATTATGTGGACCGCTTAAAACTTATTTTGCTCAAGAGACCAATACATGGATCATAAAATAAAAACAGAGAATTGTCCAGAACAAATGTATCTAGACTGATCGGTAATGAATGGGGTAAGGCAGCTACAGTGTCTAATGCAACTGCTGGTTTCACAGCTTGCGGGTTTATCCCTTCAACCCGCAAGCTATTCCTGAACATTTTTATTTGATTTCTGATGCAAGTTTGTCAGCTAATGCAAATGAAACGATACCGGCAATTCCTCCAATCAAGCGATTGAACCTTTAACATCCTTCTGTTCTGGTCCATCAACAATGCCCTCCGAAGCATATGGTCCATCAGCAATGCCCTCCGAAACACCTGGTCTATTAGCAATGCAACCCGAAACTTCAGGTGAAGGAGAGACGCCTACAAAGTATATAAGAGCACTTCTCAACTAGAGAAAAAAGGAAAGAGTAAGCCAGTTAAGAGAAAAATGAATAAGTTCCCAAAAAGTCTAAAATAATTCCAAAAAGTTCTTCCATTTCAGAAATTGAACCGATTTTGACTTCTACTGATGACGAATCTGATAATAGTGAGAATTTTTGCATTGTGTCGTGAATATTATTACACTACCAAGTATAAAGATGATTGGATTCAGTGTTCGAAATGTAATCATTGCCTACATGAGACTTGTACAAGTCATTCAGGGATCTGTAATGATTGCGCCAAAGAAATACAAGAAAAACAATAATTTTCCTCAGCCTTTTTCACAGTTCCTCTGGGGAAAACGGCCCACTAACATGTTTTATATACATTATTTTTAACAAAATTATTCAATATTTTTACAGGCATATGTTCATAATCTAAGCGAATTATTTTTAGATATTATTTTTTGGTTTTATATTTTTCCATACACTTTTTAAAATGCATTAATATTTAGTAAGTTGTAGCTGTTTTTCAAAATATAAACCTACCCTAAAGCAACTTGTATTTTGTCCCAAACGGAACATCATACTGTGACAAGTTAATGTTACATATTTTTCAATTTCACTGATTTGTTTATTTAAGTTTATTAATTTTGTTTTAATGTTTACATATCTCGACTTTCTCTTTTTTCCCAAAAACTATTACTCGAGCTATTACTACTATTATTCATTGTTTTTCTTTTGGGCCGTGGTCCAAACTAATTTTTTCTATTCGGTCCACTACAAAAAAATTGCCTGGCTTAGCTTTCATTGCTTGTAGTATGTTGTAAGAACGTAAAAATAGTAAAAATTGGGTCTAAGTACGGTTTATAACAAACCATGATACGGAGAGGTTATTATTCAGTCATCCTTGATATACTATAAAATGGTTTATTTATTGAAGGGATAATTAACGTTAACAAGCATGTGTTTGAAATGGTGCGTGAAAGCGCATATTTAAAAATAGCATATAAAGAATTAAACCTAAACGCACGGACGCTTTTTTTTATATATAAGAGACTATAAATATAATTTATTGGTTTGCATGTAAAAAGATGTATTGGATTCTACTCGTATTAAACTTAAACTAACCAATTATTTTTCCAAGGTAAAATACACTAGGCGACTAGAAGCAGCCACGTTAAGTTATTTATTGTCGTTAAACAATTCTTATTAAATAATATGAAGCCATTACGTTTATATACGGGGTGATCCACGGTGACCACGCATTAGAGTATTTCAGATACAATTTGAATTTTGAAAATTTTGGAAATTTGGATCTGGGCAAATCCTGCTGAAACTTCCGGTTATACGGGAAGTTGCCATCAACTTGATGCGTTTAAATGGAACACTTTATATATTTGGTTTGTGAAAGTAGCAGTAGAGTAGAGAATAGTTTATCTTTGTCATAAATGTAAATAAATTAGTCGGTCTTGACCTGGAGAAATTTTTGTATCTTATCTGCAAAACGCATAATTAGATTTCCAGAAATATGTTATCACAATTTGCTACCATGTCTACCTTTGTCACACGTGCCAATAATTAGTCGTTCTTCACCTAAACAACTGCTAGAGACATGCCAATGGAATTTGAACCGCTCTATACTTCGAAAATTGATTCCGGTTTTCGGTAAAATTGATTCCGGTATGATTTTTTTTTGCACTTTTGTAAATAAGCCTTTCGATTATTCATTCGAATTGAAAATATATTTTTATCAAACGAGATTTCTCTTAAAAAAATCAAAAATAATACAATTAATTATTGCCCAATTCAAAGTGCCATAGAATCATTATTATCGTCATTAAATCATGGCACTACAACACATTATCATGATTTAGTATGCCCAGTAATACTAAAATTCGCGTACCTATATAACACTGCGTTAGGACGATGTTTTGAGAGACAATCGATCCCCGACAACTACCGTGGCCTCAATAAGTTTTAAATGTTCCAATTAATAGATAACTTGGGTCAAAATATCACTGATCGTATGACTCAAACTTGTTTGTAGACATTTCACGAAATGGTACACGGGTGTTAAATCAAATAAAATCTGTCACACACGTTTCACTTCACATTCCTTTCTTCTTATTTATAATAAGTTCAGAGGACATAAATAATATTAATATTGCAAATATTTAATGTATTTTCTTATGTCTAACTAATAGAACTTTATCTACGGTAACTTTATCTAAGGTTTATCTGATAGCTCATCGATAATATCAAAGGCAAAACGGTGGTTTCACGAGGTATTAAAAAATGCCAAATATTGAAACAGTTTATGTATACGGAAGAAGGTAGGTAAGCCAGTTTATTTATATTGGAAAATGGAAGCCAGCATTCGCCTTGACTAAAGGTCGTTCTACTGTAGTAGCAGATAATATTAGTATATGTCAATCCATCAAAAAGACATATTTTTAATATTTCAGGTAAATTTGAAATATTATTAATCCAGATGATAAATCTGCGCTTGATAAAACACTGAACAAATCTTTAAATTTTGATTAGTCAAGTGCTTCCAATTGATTTTGATCTCATTTAGGTATGTATTAGCATATTAGGGATGATTAGGCATCCGAAATTTTTTATAAACATATAGTATTTGCGCTAAAATTGAAAAAAAAAACATTACTATTAAACATTACTATTAACAAAAACGTTACTATTGTTATAATTAGTACCGATACACCTACAGTAGATGTTTCATTGAAATTTGTACAGTTAAGTTTTTTCTGAATTCAGGTTAATTTCAGATGTACAAAAATCACGTACTTGTTTTAACACATTTTAACTTCAGGTTAGTATTTAAATAATGATATTGCCTAGCCATGAGGAAATCAATCGCATAAATAACACGTTTTTCGATTTCAGTTGAATGATAGAGATAGTAAGAAATAAATTCGGATTACTATACCTCGAAATAAAAATACATAATATTTTTATGTTATCAATAACCGGAAGTTAAATATGAGTACAAAGCGGTGTAATACGAGTATGTGGATATTTTTGGTCCAATCCTTTCTTTTACGTCACATATTTTTTGACAAACCCCCTTCCCCTTCTAGTTACAGCCCTCTAAAGTTGGGGCAAAAAAATTGTTTTCATTTATTTTATCTAATATGGAAGAATTTAGAAGAAAGAAATTTGGCGAACAACTTGCACTAATAAATAACAGTTTATGTAAGTTTTTGTGATATTGTTATAAGCGGGTAAAAAAACCAAACTCTATAATATTTTCGTTAACATCTTTCTTTAAAATTTGATAAGGAAATGCCTTCTGATATTCCCAAAGATGGCTATTAACGTGGTAAAAGCTCAGTAGCGTACCACGTTTTCTGTAATAATATCAGAGGATATATTTACAGGGACGCCACTGGTGGGGTTAATATACTGTAGTGTTTTCGTTTAATATACAAACTAGGGCAAAAAATTGTGCGGCACTTTACAAATAAAACCCGTACCAATTACTACAGAAGCGGTAAATCACATCACTATGCAATACAAAAGGATATTTAGTGTAAAATTGTATACAATTTCTTGTGAATAGAACTAGGGTCTGCAGTCCTCGGCTTACCGTATCGGTCGCTATCCGTCTTTAACTCCCATTTCCCTTCTCGCTCACTTAGAAGACACATGCCTGAACAAGCCGGCGATTTATGGCTTTACTGCTCAGTGGCGTATCATCATGCGCAACCAAGGTAAAGTGACTTCAAAATATGTCTTATTTCTTATTTCGGTGCGCACGATATTTTCAGGTAAGTACATTAAAATATTATTTCAAACATTTGTGAATGTGATCTTATTTAATATTATTGTTTAATTAAGTAGATGAAGGATATATAGGGATACCGCTTAATATAGGGATACCGCTCATTTTAGATACCTTGTTTTTTTTCAGCGTAACCTCAAAATTAATGTATGCAGCAATTATGGAATAGTATTCCATATTACGACTTAAAAATTAATATTTAAAAATTGGTTTCTCTTACAGACATGCCCGCAAAACGATGAAAAAAACGGAAAAACATGCCACAACTACATCGCCACAACGTAAGAAGTGGAATAAGGAAGACATGAAAAAAGTAGTGATAGCAGTTAGAAGCAAAAGAATGGGTTATATGAAGGCACGCAAAACATTTAATGTGCCTCTTGCCACTCTTTTCAGGCTCTGTAAGAAGGATGGTGCTGATGGTGAGGGATGCCAAAGTAGGAAGGAAACCTATTCTGCCAGATCATCTGGAAAAGCAGTTAGTAAAGTATGGCCTGGTAATGGAGAAAACCTTTTATGGATTAACCAGACGGGATGTCTGTAATCTCGCATTCCAGTTAGCTAGGAGAAACAACATCCCAAATTGCTTCTCATTACTTAAAAAAACGGCAGAAAAGGATTGCCTAAAACGTTTTAGATTAAGGCCAACGGAAACCTTGCCTTACAGTTTTCACGAGAACTAGGCTTTACCAAAAAAAACGTTGTTTAAAAATTAAAAGAACAGTTAGTTTCGACGGAAAGAAAAAGCCAACTGGCGATGTAAAACCTGGAAGCAGTAACATGGATATTGACGCTAAAGCAACTTAAAGGTGTGTTAGGAAAAAAATGAGAAAATAACTGGTGATAGAAGATGACATATCTTCAGATGATTTAAATGGAAGTATCTCACTACTGGATGACTCGACTGATGGGAGAGAATTCCCGAATATCTACAGTAAACCAATAGATGATGCAGAATGTATTTTCTGTTCAGGGTGTTTTACAGCTGACTTAAGGGGAGAAATGTGGATACAGTGCGAATGCCAGCTTTGGGCACACGATTTTTGTATATTAGTAGATATATTTCATAGTGTTCTATATTACCTCATATAGGTATTTCATACTACCCGACCATTTTTTCAGCAAACAGAAATGTAGTTTTTTTCAATAACAAGAAATATTTTTTATTTTTGTATTTTTTTTAATGTTTGCTACCTTAATTTTGTCAAACCTTTTGGGCATGCCATTAGCGTTTTTTTTATTTATATTTTGTCAATACTTTTCCAAAAAAATCCATAAATACAAGTGGTTTTCCATAATCCCAGACTCTACTCTACTATTTTCAAGGTTCTGGAAACTTCTAGAGGCCTCTCGGTTAATCCATCCCATTCTATAATGTATACAGGGCGTCTTGAATATTTCTTCGGGAAATAGTCCACATTGTTCGGCATTCTAAATGGGGCCATCTCGGTTTCTTAAAATCCTAGAGGATTGAAAATGCGTCAAAATAAAATATTCTGCCATTAATAATTTAGAATGTTAAAGATGTAGGTATGATAAAAAAAGCAACTTCATGTGGCCGTATATTGGCATGTGAACGAGGAACATGATACATCGAATATACGAAAATTTGTAAAAATCGCCAGAATAAGATAATCTATTATTAAGATATCACTTAGTAACTTAGTAAGCCAATGGAAGTCGGAGAACCTACCAGCCAATTCCACTGGGCACTATTTTTTTTCTTTAAAAGTAAACCATGTTTTGATCATGATCTTTAGCAATTCAGATTCATTATTGTACATAAAATATGTCCTCTACGTCTTTTAATCAATATTGAATTACTAAATGAGATATATATTTACTAAACAATCTTCCTATTATTATAATAATTGATATAAAACCATATAATGATAAACCACTCAGTATCTTTGTAATAAATCAGTCAAGTGTCTAACATATCGCAGTTTTAGTTTGATAACATTGGATACAATCGAACAAACGTTAAAAAATTGGGACATATATAAGAGATATATCAAATATTAATTGACTCGCAATTATTAATATCAAACTAAAACATTTATCTATTAAAATTGTAGTTATATGGTAACACGATTTCGCACATTTTATATTTTGAATTTCACATTCCATGTTAATGAAATGTGTATTTAAACAAAAAACCTGTAGTAGATATGCCAACAGAACATTTAGGTAATTATTGCTCTAATGAAAGTGTTGCCAAATCTTGTAAACTCAAACACCACGATTGTTACGAAAGGAGTTGCAAAATTCAGTACAGTGCAGAACAATCAATAAGGAACGATACATTTGTTACATTGATTTCTAAGGCTCAAGTTTGAGGCAGACAGCAATCAATAATAAAATAGCACCCTTTTTTCTGTTCAAGATTTCGAGCACATTATTGTGTCTTCAGGAACTTTACAATTTATTTACATTATGAGATATAAATACGTACATAACTAATATTATATTAAATATATTTACAAGTAATATTTAAAAGTAGTTCTTACGCAAGTTGAGGTTATGACTTGCAAACATGATGTGGGCAAAAAATGTTTTTTTTAATTTAAATTATTAAAATTATTTAAACATTTCTTGTATCACGTTAATTAAGCAATTGGACGTGTTTTACAATATCATATATTATTTAAATTTAGCAATTACGCTTAACATATTGCACTAAGCACAGGTCAACAAAAAAACAGTAGGTATCCCACGGATGCCTCGAGTAGGGATAAACAATACATTTTTTTTGACAAAATGTATCTAACTCAAGATGTATGTTTAATGTAATTAATTTAATCTCTAATGTACTTATCTTTTTTAATTGTAACGAGGATTATTTATTTTATTCATGTAAAAAAACAAAATTAACGTGAAAAAATTAAATGAAAATGAAATGGCTACCTACACGAACATTTTGACCTTTATAGGATTTATTATTTGCAATTAAATTGAAAGGGGGAAAGTAAGAGATCACACAAAACTAATCGTGGTTAAGTAATTTGTTTTTTAAGGCAGTCAGGTTTCAGACTGAGTTGCATTATTACATTTTCGGTGGGTGCATAAGCCCCGGAACCCCACGTATGCGACGCCCCTGCACACATATGAATTGCTTGAAAGTAAGTTAGATATTTGAAAATTACTTGAATAATGTTCAGTGCTTCAGTAAAAGATTCGATCTTGTTTCTTTTTGGCCAAGACCTATTAATGTTGTATTCAACAGATGCAGCAATGTCTCCTCTCTTCGCAGTGTCTGCCTGAGATATGCTGATATTATTAACTACCTTATCACAGAAAAATGTACCACATTCCTTTATATCTTCTACAGTACAGTGCAACGGGTACAGGCCATTATTGTGCAACATTATCTGTATGATTCAAAGGAAAATAAATATTGAACTAATGTTTAAGAAACTTCCTCGTATCTTGTTTTTTAAACGAGACGACACGATATGTCTACTTATCAATACGGGCAAAGTCAAGAAGCTAACACGGTGATAGTCACCATTTTTTTATTGGAAACTATATACCGGGTGCTCCGCAGCAGACAGTCCACCAACAGCCCTCTTAGAGGAACTTAATAATTGCCTCTCCAATTAGAAGGAAATACCGATAAATAATAGTTATTTACATATCAAGTGCGTAAACAAACTTTTTTGAGACCGCGCATTCAATGTTATGATAAAAAAAATTATCTACATTTTTTTTGTGCAACAATTACAATTTTAAATGGGTTCCTAAACACACTTCAGTAAATTTGACTGCCATGTATTTCTTATGGGTGATTCAAAATTGTGATTTTCAGACGGGAATTTCTCGGGTTTGTGGATATTTCTTAGTATAGGTTTAAATACTAAGAAATATCTACAAACCCGAGAAATTCCCGTCTGAAAATCACAATTTTGAATTGAATTATACGTCAAACTTTAAACATATTTCTCTACAATTCAAGCCCAAATTGTTTTTTTTAGACCTATGAGTTAAATATACAAAAGATTTGAAATTAAAATGTATGTTTTCCATGGACGTACGTCGCGTATTAGATTAACATTTATTACATAGGTGCCCCAGGCCAGCTGAGCTTTAAAAATTAATGTCAGGTAAAGGGTTCTGTTATGGATTGTCAGTGGATTGTTTATACTGGGTGTCCCATAATAGACTACCCATTTTAATAATTCAATTAATTTTTTTTTAGTTAACAAAACAAACTTTTTATTTTACTAAATTACAGCTAACTCTTTGGGATTTATGATAACTTATAAATATTTGGCTAATTTAATTCTAACTTTTAAAAATCACGTCTTCTAAATGACCTCCACCAACTTCCACACATATTTTAATATTTATTTAATTTTAATTTTACATACTTCAACACATTTTTTAATTGCTCCTTGATGTAAATCCAAAAATTCTTGACAAAATGCTAACCTTGCTTCTTTATCTTGATTGCTAAGGTGCTGTGCCATTTGGTATTTATAGGGATGAAATTTTAAATCCTTATGAAGAATTCGATCTAAGCTTCCCTTCGATATTCCTAGAATAAGGGTTTGTCGATTAGCAGACCTTACAGGACTTCTCGCAAACGCAATTTTAACTCGTTCAATATTTTCTGGTGTACGAACTGCTCTTCGACGTCCAGGCTTCTTCAAATTTTTTACAAAACCATTTTCACGCCAATGACGAACCCATAACCTAACAGTTTTACGATTTGGCGCGTGACCCCTATTGTTGATATTAAACTGACGCCGGAATGCACTATCTTCTTCTATCGAATTGCTTCTTATGTAAGTTTCTACACAATATACACGTTGTTGGACTGAGTAATCCATAAAAGTTCAATAATTATTGATGAAAACTAACAAACTTCTCGTAGAATAATGACGTTCCACGAAATTATGGGGAACCCAGTATATTTAACTGTTTATTACTATTTTGGCCAAAGTTTTTAAATTTTTTTTGTATTAATGATGGAACAATATACCTACTAAAGGGTGTCTCAAAATTAACGCAAGATTTGAATTAAATAGAAAACACAGTTTTTAGTCTTTTGATTGTTATTTTTTTATTGAATCATAAAGTACAAAGGATAGGGTTATTTATGGAATAAAACATTGGGCAAATAGCCTTCACGGCTTTGCATGCACATGCGCATTCGTTTGACGAAATTTCCCATGACCATCCTGCATAAATGTGGCTGAATTTCGTTGATGCAGCGTTGAATCTCCTCCTTTAATGCACAGGTGGTTATGAAACGGAAACGAGAGAGTACACTGCCTGGACATGTCTCATGCAGTAATTGAATTGTTTCACGGGCTGTATGGCATGTGGCACCGTCTTGTTGAAACCACATATTGACCACATCAATATCATCTAATTTCGGCAGAAAGAACTGTGTTATCATGTCGCGATATCGAGCACCAGTAACAGTCACTGCTTGACCAGCTTCATTTTCAAAGAAATATGGTCCAATTATGCCTCCAGCCCAAAATCCACACCAAACAGTAACACGTTGTGGATACATTTTCGACATTTCGTTTTTCGACAATCACATGTGGGTTCTCAGAACCCCAAAGGCGGCAATTTTGGCGATTAACAAAGCCATCAAGGTGAAAATGTGCTTCATCGCTTAGGACGATGTTGCTCGAAAAATCAGCATCCATTTGTTGCAATCTATCAGCATTCATTTGTTGCAATTTATTGTAATTTGTTGCTTCCATGTTCAATAAGGGCCCAAATGTGGAATTCTCCATATAAGTAATAATCCGGTAAGGACCTACATAGATACCGAATTATTATTTATATGGACATTTTTTTAACTAACTAAACAGATACTAGACAGCAAACTTGATGATACTGATGGAAGAGGCTAATTATCTGCAATAGTGTATATAAATTATAAAGAAATATTTTAATAGGTTATCTACATTTTTGGATCTATATTTTTCCTATACTTTGGTAATGTATACCCAACATTGCTTACGCATTTATGAAACCTGGCGTCACGAAAAGTTCCCATACCTAAATACTCAATAGATAATCCCAAGAACATGTTTAAAATAAAGTTGTTTAAATGTTCTGGGCTCGGGGGACTTTAACAATAATTTAATTTCTCTGTGGTATCAACAATTGCCTACTTCTCTCTGATTTTGTCCAAACAGAAATTACCTGGTCAAAAGTTGTCAGATTAGAAATTACAAGAACACGAGGAAGAACAAATATAGTACAGAGCGTCAACAAAATGACGTGGGGCAACAAATGACATCAGCAAATAAGAATGAGTCTTCAAGTTGAAAATGACATTTGAAAATTTCGGATTCAAATATCATTCTGGTAGAAAATACAGAAGTAACTGACTATTAATAAAACTGATTAAATGTGTTTTGCGTGTATACGCACTAAAACGCGTAGTGGAAGCATTAGATAGGACTAAAATACTAATTCCTTGGCATTTCGCATTAATCATTTTGGTACATATTAGTAAAGGAGTAAACGAGGAAACGCAAGGCCGCTGATAAAACACAACGTCAAAAGCGTTTATAAAAATAACATTCACATATTCGGGTTAAAAATAGTACAAACACGAGAACGAACCAGTTATTATTATTTTAACAAGATAATTTTACGGGTTCTAATGATTAACGAAACATTCTGTCATGAGCGCAGGCAATTGTTATTTTTTGGTATCTACACAAAAGCAGTATCTACATAAAAACCACATGAAAAAGCTTATTTGTCGTTAAGATCACTTACATTTATAATAAATTTGTTATAAAATTCCCTTCATATAACTAAGCGGTTTTAATGTGTTCTTAAGTTCCATTTAGATTTAATAAGGCCCTCAATACTAGTAGTTTTATCATGCATAGGTACAATAAGTTGAATAAGTACCTACATTTTAAGTAGATTTTAAATTCTCAATGCCTATTAAAGCTGTTAAAGACCATTGCAAAACTGCATTTTTTATAAGGGTCTTTATGAAACGATTATAAAGAATAAAAGCGGTTTTAAAATATAAAACCCTTATTAGTATTTCCCCCCGAGATGCGCTTGTTTTGTGGGGCTAAATTTAACGCTCTATAACATTCTCTCATGGGACTTCTATGTAAAACAAACGGCCGAGGTGTTACCAAGAGAATTATAGAATTGTAGAAAAAAACTAAAATAATATTTGTGTTTTTTATTTGCATACCTATTTCACATATATATATATATATGATATGTTCACATCATACATAGTTTTGATATACGTATATATGTACGTTCACAGAAAGTGGTCTTAATACTTAAGGAAAGCCTCTTAATACGCATATTATAGGTATACAGGGTGTTTCATAATGAATTGTATACAGAGCAACAGTAAAATCATTGTCACAATATAACGAATTGCCAGATATGACGTTAATAAAATGTTGATAATAACCACCTTGTAACTTTATATTGCCCATTTTGAATGAGATTGTATATTTGTTCCCATTATTTACACATAAATCCGTATTATGCGCTGAGATTTCCATCATTCTGCACCCAGACTCCAAGCCTACTTGACTGGGGGCATATTATGGGCATATAATGCTATTGCATATATGCAATGTATAAATTTTTTTAATTCTTATTTTCTTCTATCCGTTACGGTTGAAGCAAGCTATGATATTGATATTATTGATACATTGTATTTAGAAAATTATGTGGCCGAAGCCGAAGAAAAATCTATCTATAGTTGTCATTTGAAAAAAAAAGTTGATTATCAATACTCAAATGCATTACAGAATATTTCATACTGTCAGGTTATAGAAGATTTGAAATTATTTAGATATTTTGATTTTTGAATTTTCAAAAAAGCATAAAGAATAACAATTCTATAGCTCTGGCCGTTTTCATGCATCTCTCTGTATAGCGAGGTATAGATTGGAATAGCCTCAATCATATGATTCAACATATAACATAATAAAATGGGATATTTGAATTTAATGTTTTGAAAGAATAAAAGTTATGTGGATGGATACAACTATAGTGCTTTCGTTTGATATGCAAACTAATGGTATGCGGTGCTCAGTGGCGCGCGAAATTATCGTAATAGAGGAAATAAAATAAAAAACAATAATGTCAACTCTATTTAATTTATAATATATCAAAAACAAATTGCAAATGTATGCGAACTGCAAGTGTATTTGTTTTTATTTTTTCCGAACGAACATTTCATCTGTTGGTATCGCCTTCACGCATATAGGTATAATTTCGCGCGTTGTATTAAAGAATTTTTATTGTTATCGTCTCAGTGACAGTTGTAGATGTTCGATGAGTTATTGTGTACTTGACCGTATTAGGTAGGTGTTTACAACGCGACATCGAACGTGTTCGTAAAGTGTAAAAGGCGTGCTCGAGTGTTTTTATAATAATTGTGTCTAGTGTTTGTAAATGTAAAATGTAAATGAAGACAGTAGTGAAATTGACTTATTTTCAAATAATGAATAGTGATATGAATTTCTGATGTGAGTTTTTGTGAAGAGTGCTACTAATAAGTGACAGTAAAAAATACCAATGTGAATGTAACTATATGTACAAATAATAACATATCCTGCAAATTGGTGAGTTAATTTATTATAAATTTTACTAACAGTCTTACCTATACTAGTAATAAGTAACCTAACCACGTTACATCCTGGCAAGGCGCGCTCTTAGCTCCCCGTGGTCCTGGCTGGGCAATAGCAATTTAATTTCTTTCTTTTATTCAAAATTCTCATTGGCTAAATTGAGCAATAAGTTATACACGCAGTATGCAAAATTTTTTAATATACACTGACGCGCAATGAAATCGGCCCACTTCGTATTTTTAGTTGTACATCAATTTTTATTCGGGTTATAAACATCGGATTAACGAGTACCGAATCTGTCTTTCTGGTAGTCATCGTAGAGGTCGAGTGTACCGACGACCTGGAGAGCGGTATACGCAGTGCTGCTTTAAAGAACGAGTCACTTACGGCGGTGGTTCATGTATGGTCTGGGGCGCAATATCTATAGAAGGTAAAACGGAACTTGTCTTCATTGATAGGCAGGACGCCGGTCGTAATAGAGGTCTGACTGGCCAACGTTATATAGAGGAGATTCTGGCAGAATATGTCGTACATTATGCAGGGTTTATTGGTGAAATCTTCCTGTTTATGCAGAATAATGCGAGACCACACACGGCAGGAATACTAGGCAGAAGAAGCAATTCCGTTTATGATACGGCCAGCATGCAACCTTGACTTGAATCCTATAGAGCATTTATGGGATCAGCTCAAAAGAAGGGTTAATGCAAGGATTCCTGCTGCTAGGACCATCCGAGAGTTGAAGGTAGTGGTACAAGAGTAGTGGGACAATATTCCGAAAGATTCTATCGCTAATTTAATTGAATCAATGAATAGTCGAAGGAGAGCCGTAACTGCAGTACGAGGAGGCAATATGCGTTAATAAAATAAATAATTTTTTCGCATTTCATTGTTTAATTTCTCTAAAAATCCCATTTCTTTTCATTATAAAATTATGATTTTTTGACAAGATGTTTTCATTCAAATCCATAAGTTGATAAATAGGAGAATCTCTTTAAGTTAACGATTTAAAGATAAACGAATAACCTTTTCAACCATACATTGTACTTATCAATTCGATACATAGTCATTGCAAAAAATGACTTCACAGTGAAAAGTGTGAGGTGGGCCGATTTCATTGCTCGCCAGCTTATTTTAAATACATTCAAACCTAATAATTTTTTGGCTCAAAGTTTTGCACATATATATGAATATGACATGATAAGACATCTTTTGAAGTCACTTCACCTTGGTTACGCATGATGATACGCCACGATGCAGTAAAGCCAGTAAATCGTCGGCTTGTTCATGCAGTTGTCTTTTAAGTGAGCGAGAAGGGAAATGGGAATTATATGAGTTGAAGAGGGATAGCGACCGATATGTTAAGCCGCGAACTGGAGACCTTAGTTCTATTCACAAGAAATTATGGCGGTATACAATTTTACACTAAATAACCTTTTGTACTGCATAGTGATGTGATTTACCGATTCTGTATTAATTGGTACGGGGTTTATTTGTAAAATGCCAGACAATTATTTGCTCTAGTTTGTATATCAAACGAAAACACTTTAGGTAAATTTCCCTACTGGAAGATGGTTAGTTGACTTAGCAATGCAAAAATATTATGTACATATTTTTATAGTACCTAGATGACCTTTATTCATAGGACCTACCTATAGATGATCTTTTTATTCATAGTTTTATTTTTATTCATTGATATCGTGATATAGATATATTCTTCTATGAGTCTAAGGAACCTATCGTAGATAAATATAGTTGTAGGTCATTCCACTGCTTTCCAGGTCTGCGTTGTGCTTTTGTTATAGTAGAGGTTCTAAAGAATGATGATGTAGCAGTAACTAACCGCATAAGTAGTTCTAAAACCGTTCAGCCATCCACAAGATTTGAAAAAAAAACCTATTGTACCGTGGTCCTCGAGTATTGCCAATATCAAATAAGTTATTTAACGAACCAGTCGAGGAACCAGTGTATTAATACAACATTTTTCCTTCGACTATAATATGTTAATAAAATGGAGAAAGTTAAAATATCTTTTTAACTAAACCGAGTATGGTAGTTAAAAATTTAATTACATATTCAGTAATGAATAATGTCAATTGCATTGTGTTTTATTTTAGAAAATTATGTCAATATTACCAATTCCGAGCAACATTTGTTTTTCATTACACCATAAGAAATTGTTTAAATACTTTGCACATAAGTCCATGTTCTTTTCCGACAGTAACATTTAAAGTTTCTGCCAGTTCTGCAAGGATTAAGGAAAATTTTCCTTGTCAATATCAATTTATTTGACGTTTTAAATGATCTAAGTAAAACGTTCTTGGAGGCGTTTCAGAAATATTAAGCTTTGGACAGTCTCATATTTATGACATACCTACATAGGTATATCCTATTAATTCGAATATTTTATTTTACAATTGTTCCAGGTTTCAGTCAAATCGTTAATTAATAGAAAAATCGTGCAATGATGGATGCAAATGAGATTTTGTATACACACTAATACACACTAAAACGCGTTAATATACGGTCGACGAAAAACCTATATAATGTCAATTCGAAACCGAAATATTCTTAACACAATATAAATTGTGACGTACTTAGTATTTATATAGGTATACCCAACAGATTAAGTAGTGCCAATCATTCTTAGATGAGTTAAATTGTTAAGTGCCTAGATCAATAATAGAATAGCTACCCTCGAAAACACTATTTAACGAATATAATACATAAAATAATGCGTGTATCTACTAATAGGTAACTACTAGGAGTATGTTGATAATGAAACCGGGGACGGAAGTTAAAACTATGAATAAACACAAGCACATGTTAATAATTGCATACAATTTGCTAACAATATTGGTATTTACCTACCTAATACGCTATCATTAAGTAATTTACAATTTTATTTCGGCATGGAATTTAATCTATAGTACTGAGCTATTGTTCGTTGTTTTTCTCATAACCTACATTTTGTAGAAGTAAACAAAAAGAAGCAAATTAAATGGAGGTCATAGCCCTCCTGGTCATTCGTATGGGCGCCCATGTTTGAAGTAATGTGACTTCTGCCACTATGCGCATGCGCAAGCGAATAAAACATGTGACTGGAAAGTATTTCATTATTAAGAAATTAATACGATATTAAGAAATTCAAATTGAAAATCATTAATTAAAACATAATTTTTACAGGCATCCTTATATCGGGTACGAGAGACTGAGCAGTGCTCGATTCTCTGTTGGCAAGGGTGTATAAATTTAGTTCGATATCAGCGTGTAGTTTGCCGCAGAGTAAAATCGCGCAAGATCTGTTCCGAAAGGGCAGGCTAACAATAACTCGCATGTCAAGAGTGAACTCACCGTTTATAAGAGGAAAATTATGGCCAGGGTGTCCTAAGAATGATTTTAAACCACTTTCCAACAGTATGGGTGAGCTCCGGTCTTTAAAGCTCATCTCACTGTCACTATCACTAAAATTATATATTGAACGCGGAATTTTGGCGGTATTTTTGAGTGGTGATAAACACCCCTCAACTCACTACCATGAAAACGGCCGCCTGCGATGCGGTGTTGGGATCGGGAGTGTAAAAACTCTAGACTAGGTACGGACGGACCACCGCAATCAATTCGGACTAAAATAGTTGGCTCTGAGACGCGACATTACTGCACTCTAGCGCGCCGAGCCGAGGTGCTCCGGGTTACAGTCCAAGGTTGATAACGTGGTGATAATGTTTGAAAATTACACATGATAAATTAAACGGTGTTATGCTGCAACACATTACAACATAACCAAGATTCTAGACGCGTCCCATTCACGTTCACTGACATAGTTCCAGGGCGCAAGCGCCGGAAAAACTGCTACCCTGCCTGCTAGACCAGCGATAAACTTTTCCAGGAGTGGCAAAGCGCCTGCCGGAATAAAGTAGTTTTCTTCGGGTATATCCTGCCACCGTGCGGAAGGTGTAAGTTGCTTTATAATTTAGCTCGCAAGACTTCCAGTCTCGTGATATTTTAATAGGTAGGGGAGACCGGGGACAATTGTAACAATTTCAGTACGATACGGCACTACTTTTTATGCATTGAAATCTATGTTTTAAAATTTGGGTATATAATTGACTTGGCTATTTAATTTATTATACTAAAGACAAGAATATACCAATCAAACTATTTACCAAATAAATAAATCATTTGTATATGAATGTTATGTGTTACATTTGTACCATCACTGGAGACAAATGTAACAAACCACGGAACAATGGTAACAAAGCATTAATATATAGAAACTACAAAAATAACACAAAATATATTTTACTTTCTCATACAAAATGGGTAACATAAAGGCAACATAAACTTAACTAACATAAACATAACAAAATTATTCTCTACAATTTATACAATAAAAAAATAAATCATCTTCATCGTCCCTGCATTCGGCGTGAGCCCAGCCCTTGCAGAGTTGACATTTCACCCATTTTTCGCTATACCTGTCGTTAGAATAGGGTTCTAAACAATACAAACACAGAGCGTCGTCACCTTCGGATGAGCTTGACTGAATCTCCTTCTTCTTTTTCTTCGAAATAGCCCTTTTTACTTTATTCGCGTTCTTTTTTCTTATTTTAGCTGCTTCTTCCTCAAGTGCTATCTTCTCTGGTGTTTCTGTCAATATGGCTGTTTTTCTTTTTCTTCTATTTATCGTATTTTTCTTAAGAATGATGGGAGCTTTTGGAAAGGGTCTAATTCCTTGGAAGTATTTATTTCATCTGCGTGCCTAGTTGTTGAAGACTGCGACCCCTCATTTGTCGAAACATTCTCGAACACTGTTCTGCCACCATCATTTTCATTGGATGTGGATGGTGCCGCTAGTTTTGATGTTTCCGGTTCTTTGGATGTGGATGGAATAGGTTCTCCACTCCTAGAGGATTCTGGTTGACCGTCAGTAGCGGGACAATTAATTTCTGTAGCTGTCCCATCTGTTAAATCAGCATCAGTGGGATCAAATGGCTTGTCAGTCGATATAGATGGAGCAAATTCGTGTTCTTGAAAGATATCCCGATTGTAAGGGTAGATCCCAGTAACTTTAAAACCACTTAATATATTGAATGGCGTCGTAGCTTTTGGTAGTGCTTCAGCGACTAACCCAGGTAAGTCATAAATGGTCATAGTTTGTCTGGATTATTTTTCATCCAAGCGTCCATACTGTTGTTCAGATATGCTTTAAGTGATCCATAGACACCACGGTCTAAGGGCTGCAATTTGTGAGACGTATGGGGCGGGATTGACAGGAGAACAATCCCGTTTTCTCAGCAGAAATCAATTGTTTGCAAACCCAAATGCGATCTATGGTTATCCAGTATGAGAAAAAATTTATTTTCCAGAGAAGGTTTAGTATGCTTTGCAAAATGCTTTATATAAACGAAAAAGGTGTCGGGGTCCATCCATCCAGATCCATTAGCTTCGCCGATTGAACCAGCCTCGAACATATCCCTCTCCATTACTGTCGTTAAATTGTCGCAAAATTTACTGACATTTATTTTATTAAAGTTAACAGCTCTGGCGTGACTTGTAGCCTCTGGTTCTCTTATAGATAATGTGATATTTCTCTTCATAAAATTAGAGAACCAATCTCTTGATCCCATCTTTGTAACATGCCATTGCTCTGGAACTTTAACGTTTTTGCTTATACAACATTCATACGTTAGTGAACGAACATCAGTTGGTGTAAGCCCGAAATACATATCGGCAGAATGACGTATGTCTTCACAAAATATTAATTCGTCTTCTAAAGATAATATTTTGTTATGGGAATTATAACCAACACTGGGTTCTTTGATGCCACTTTTAACCTTTTTAACATATCTATGCAGCGTTACATGACAAATTTTAAATTGCTTTGCGGCTTCCCTTACGGAGATACCTTGGTCGAGAACCAGAGAAGTTGTCTGTTGTAAGTCTATGCGAGAAGAGCCTCTCTGAGTACTTCTCACTCTCGAACGTGGCATCTTCCTGCAAGATAATATATTGACATTAATAAAAATTCAACTTTTATTATTTCGAACTCGGGGGACTTGTAACATGTTACAATCGTCTCCCAGGTGAGTGTTACAAACGTACCCAGCTTCCATATTTTTTTAAAAAATTAATTGACAGAAGAAATACTGTTTTCATCGGTAAACTAATTTTTGCAACGAATGGCGCCATGTATAAATAAGATATACGCCAAATTTAAGTTCGGCTACTGCATATTTACTTCCGATTTTAACAAAATATATAAAGTTAACACCAATTACTTACAGTTCAGGAATGCGACCTTCGGCACCTGGAGATAATTGTACCACAACTGATGCCCTTAAAGTCCAACGGTGGGTACTTCAAACGTCAACGGCACGAAACACATAAGCGGCGCGAAGTTTCAATCACGCTAGCGATGGATAGGGCCCCTGCTACAATTGTACCGCGTTACAATTGTCACCGGTCTCCCCTACCTACTCAAGAGAGTGAAAATACTTAGCGGGGCTTTTTCAGCTTTTGCTATATAGGGGCGCAATTTCATTTTACTCTACTCCTGTTACAACAGTTTTAATTTTAAGAAGGTATTTCTAATTTTAGCCTTACGTATAGGTAATACTTACCTACAAAATGCTGTAATGCTTAACCTTTTCATCACGTTTTAAAGCCTCACATATTCGCCTTTCAACAGCTTTTATCGCAAATTTTTAGATTCATTCACCACCACTTCATTTTCAACGGTCATTTTGCTTTTTAAAATCTTCAAAACAAATTCAAAACAAATTGCTGCGATTGCTGATATAGAAATTCACTACAACGCATGTTTACTATTTTTGTGGAAAGCATCCCTCTTTGACACCATTTTTTTGCCAAACTTTGGCATAATTATACCTCAGCCACCACTGAGAATGTCATAAGCATGATTATGGGGTACATATAAAGAATTTCATAATTAAATATAATGTTATTTCTCTGTAGGTGTTAATACATGAAATAAAAACAGACAAAACATGCACGTTCTCTATTTTCTAAGAGTAGATACAGGTAGAAACACAATAAAAAATAATAAACTTAGGTAGTAGCTGCACAGTAATAATGCACAGTAATAATGAATGTAACACAGGAAGTTAGTTCTGTCCAGATTGCAGTTTATAAAAATCGTAATACAATCCCCGTTTATCTAATAACTGCGTATGCGTTCCCATTTCAGCTACAAAACCTTCCTTTAAAACACAAATAACGTCAGCGTCTTGAATGGTTGTAAGCCTGTGGGCTATGGTGATGCATGTTCGGCCTTTCTTCGCATTATCCAAAGCTTCTTGGACAATCTAAAACATTTTTATTGTAGGTGAATACAAAAGCAAATGAAAATATCATGAGGCTCCTGAACACGTTTGGCCAACTACACTGCTGGCCAATAGGTTGGAATAATTCAAATTTTTAGGGTAAGTTTCGATACATATATCTTCTGAACGATATGGAATATCAAAATACGGATTTCAGGACGTTTTTGGAAATTTCATCGACAAAAACTGGTCTGAATATCAATTTTCCATTATGCTCAAAAAAGGAATATACGGGGGTGTAAACTAAACCCCTAAAAAAATCAAAATTTCATTCTTACCGAGAATTTAGGAAAACCAAAATCGAGTTAAATTTTTTATACCGGGGTAATCTATGGACCAATTCGAAAAAACAAATTTGGCCGATTTTTGATATCTCGCTTATTTTTGAATATACGGCGTTTTTATTGAAATTAGGACAATTTTTTGGAAATGTATCTCTTACTTTTTAAAAACAAAGTAAGTAATGGATTTTTTTCTTATTTTCAAGTAAGCTTACATGCCTCTAGCTGCCTCAGTAGCTAGAATTGACATTTCTTATACAGGGTGCCTGCGAAAACATTTAATAAGCATGTGTCACGAAAAATCTGTATATTTAAATAAACTGTGTGCAGAACCCTGTATGATTAAAATGAACGATAATTTTAAAATTTTAAAACTGTGAAGGGAAACCTTAGAAAAATATCTCGAAACGGTTTTTTATTTTTCTTGATCGGATGAGTATTATCATAATCACCAGCTAATCGTTACTACCGCAAGTTTTTTAAATGTTTTATATAGGGATTTACCGTGTAATTACAACGAAACTGTAAATTATGATAATACTCATCCGATCAAGAAAAATAAAAAACCGTTTCGAGATATTTTTCTAAGGTTTCCCTTCACAGTTTTAAAATTTTAAAATTATTTTTTCGAATTGGTCCATAGATTACCCCGGTATAAAAAATTTAACTCGATTTTGGTTTTCCTAAATTCTCGGTAAGAATGAAATTTTGATTGTTTTAGGGGTTTAGTTTACACCCCCGTATATTCCTTTTTTGAGCATAATGGAAAATTGATATTCAGACCAGTTTTTGTCGATGAAATTTCCAAAAACGTCCTGAAATCCGTATTTTGATATTCCATATCGTTCAGAAGATATATGTATCGAAACTTACCCTAAAAATTTGAATTATTCCAACCTATTGGCCAGCAGTGTAGTTGGTCCAATCAGTTGAGCCAAAAATGCACAGTTTACACGTTGGCGTTGCTCATTCTGCACTGGCCAATGAGCATGGATGTAGAAACTATCGAGGCCGCGGCAATTTACTTGTACAGTACTTTCAATTATTATAGAAGTATGTACAGATTAAAGAGAATGGCGCAAGAGAAGATGGTGGATGGTGAGTAAGCATCGGAACGGCAACTACGAATTGTAGAAGAAGCCAATGTGTAAATGATGTGGGTGGATTACGCCAAGATCTTTTGATGTGTGCACGAAAAACCGACAGCATGCGACTGGCACTAGCGACCAAGTTACACCAAGTGGTCTTGTATACGTTGGCCCAACTAGTTGATCAAACGTGTACAGGAGCCTTTAGCATTTGTACAAACACATTATGTGTATGTCAATTTAATATCAATTATTAAAGAGGCAGTACCTATACTCATATTATTAAAGAGGCAACTACCTATACTAATATAATGCACATTATTTATTCAATGAAAGTACAATGTTCAGTTCAGTTAAGTGCAGACTCAGCTTACAACTGAGACTTACGTAATACGATTTTTTTCAAATTTGGGTGGCAATTGTATGTTGGAAAAATGAAATATTTGGATATCACAAATTTTAATTTTTTATTGACGGGGGATTTTGTTGGGGGATAAAACGGAGTCGATTTTTCGTCAAAAGGATATTAGGGCTTATTTTAGATACTTTTTTCTAGCGTAAGTATATAGATTCAGCATCTGCAAAAACCCCTTAATCCATATTCTCAAATAATTGCGAAAACAAACCTATTTTTTTTTCAAATTCTGGTCTCTCCAACATATCCACCATCTAACAAAAAATTCCAAATGACCAAATTAGTTTTTAAATTAGGTACCCGATTGTAAAAAACTTCTTTAAATTCAGAAATCACGCCGACCGAAATCAGTGTTGTTCTTGTGAACATTAATAATTTTGAAACAAAAGTTTCTGTTTGACATTTGCAATTCGTACGAATTGTCAAAAGTTAAACAGTGTCATACTGTTATTAATAAAAAATGGAACGGAATCGGAAAACAAATTGTCTGCTTTATTGGTGATAATGAAAGATCTACGCGTGATGTTGCTTTAATATTTAATCAACGTCATCATGATCGAGCACCAATTTGGCATAAAACCGTTGATGACAACAAATTGTTTGCAAGAACCGGAGCCGCTTTCAAGACATAATTAATCAAAGTACAAAACTTGTGTAAAAAACTTATTTAACTAATTGCGATAAGAAATCTATTTTTTTTTAAATTCTTGTCTCTTCAACTGTTCACCTTCCAAGACAATGCACGTTTCAACAACCCTTCTTACCAGTTCACTTACTTACCTTAAAGTTTGGGGGTAATTTCTTGACCCGTGACGCAAAGTTATTCCCTGCTGTTACGCGGCCAAGTAACATATACTTTAATTTTTAAGTGCATATAAAAAGTCACAAGGGGTAATATCAGGCGATCTAGGCACCATCTAATTGGAAGTATAAATTTTCTGTGCTAAAGGCAATTCCATAAAAAAATCTCACTTCTATCACAAGAGCTTTCCGAATTTCTGTGGGGTCACGAATATTTTCAAAATTATCCCGAGTGACGACAGTGTCAAATTTTCTTTCCAATTGCCACACCCACACGAACGTAAATTATTCCTGGAATATTTTAAGAAAATTATGACGACCATGCCCCCTAGATCGCCTGATGTTATCCCTTGTAAATTTTGTATTAGGCACTTAAAAAATTTAAGGCACTTAAAGTGTATGTTACTTGGCCGAGTAACAGAGAACAACTTTGCGTCAGAATTAGGCCAGCGTGTCAAGAAATTACCCCCAAACTTTAACGAACTGAGTGAACGGGTAAAAACAGTTGAAAAGTGTCTCATACGGTGGTAATGTTGAAACGACCAGAATTTTTAAAAAATAGGTTTGTTATCGCAATAAATAAACAAATTATAAAAAATGAGTGCTTTTATAGATTAATTAATTTTTTGTTTCTGGCATAATCAGGATTTGAAATTTTGAGGATATGGGGGATTATCGATATGCTGATTCTAAATACGATCGAAAAAATATCTAAAAAATGCCCTAATATAATTTTGCGAAAAATCGACTCCCTTTTACCCACAAACACCGCACGTCAATGAAAAATATAAATTTTGACTTTGCCAAATATTAAATTTTTTCAACATATCGCAACAAAATCGCATTAGTAATAACTGAGATATTAGGGTTGATTTATGAAAAGCGGACCATACTGTATATACATTATACCTTTTCGCTTTCATTATCCAGAGCTGAGGTCGCCTCATCTAATAGCAAAATTTTAGGGTTCCGAATAAGTGCTCTTGCAATTGCAATCCTCTGTTTCTGTCCACCGGATAATTGCGTACCTCTGCTGCCTATTCTGGTTTCGTATCCCTAAATAAATAATAGTGCAATATTGTACGCCAAAATATCTCCTAAATGGACAAAAATTAGTACAAGCAAGGGACTTTTCTTGGTAAAATTGTAATCACAGGATTTCTAAACACCATACAATAGTCCCGAAAGATTAACTTAGTGCCACACCCGCCATATTGAAAAATGGCGGCGGATATTCGATTTTGCTGCTATTACCTTTAAAATTGTGCCAGCAAATTTTTATGAAAAAAAAAACTAGAGCGAAAAAACACATTTGGTATATCGTCAGTAATAGAAAAAATTAAAAGTCTATATTTACTAAAGTAAAACAAGAATGATGATATAGGTAGGTATATAGAGCTAAATGTTTTGTTTGCTGTTTAAAGAGGAATGTTTAATCCTTAAAAATGTTGTATGGCCATTTAATAAGAAAAAAGAGAATGTTTGAAGATCGTGTTCTGTGCAGTGGATATTAATTTTCAAATCATATCATATATATTCATTGTGGTGGACATCTGTGTTATCATAAACTGGGAGGCAATGTTATGAAAAATATTTGTGAGACTTGCTCGTATTATTAGTTACATATATCACGTATCATCTTCGCATACTTACCAACGGAAGGGAATGGATAAAATTGTGAATATTAGCAGCTTTGGCAGCTTCCACTATTTCGTCAAATGATACGGCCCTGTGATTTGCGCCATACGCGATATTATCTGCAATCGTCTTATCGAATAAATTCGGCTCCTGCGACACTATCCCCAACTGTGATCTCAACAGTTTCAGGTCCATGTATTTGATTGCGTTCTCGTTTACACTCACTTCCCCGTAACAAGGATCGTAGAATCGTTCCAATAACTGGATAATTGTAGATTTTCCGCAGCCACTCGACCCTACCAGGGCTACGGTTTTCCCTTTCATTATTGACAAGTTTAAGCTATTTAACACTGATACAGATGGCCTTGTAGGATAGGTAAAGTAAACCTGGGCGTAATCTATATTTTCGTCGCTCTAGATCAAGGCAAAGGGTAAACAATTTTTAATAATGGATTTACTGCAGGTCATATTTTCTCTTCAAAATACAGGGTGTCCTAGTTTGTACTTCGCCAGTCGATAGAGGATCTCATTTGAAGGCAAAAAAGTGCTTTTAACATGTGTAAAGGAGATAAATAAGTATAGTTTTTCGGAAATTACCAAGAAACTGCAACAGTTTTCGATCCTAAATTTGGCACGTGTTTTTTTTTCAACTACTATCTTCCTGTCACATATGACACATTTTTTTAAATAATCACTTGTGCAGAAACGTTTCTGCTTAGAATTGTTTCTCCAATTAGGCTTTTATAACAAATTTATACCACCACTGAAGAGGATAAAAATGCCAATACAGAGAAACTTGAAAGTTTAACATTGAGAAGTCTTTGAAAGAACAATGAGGATTATTGAAATCGAATAAAAGTACCTACCTTATATATGTGACTTTTTTATCATCTTTAAAATATAATTTTCCATTTTTCAAGTAACATGATTTTCGTCTACTGCGTTTAATAACCCGCTTTCAAGTATGGAAACACATATGTATATATACAGGGTGTTGGGCGCATGGTTGGACAAACGGGGAGGAGAAAGAGATGGGACCGTCTGCTACTTACTCAGCCCCAATAATTAGTTTTTGGTTATGGTTTTGAAGATAATCATTTTTCTATGTTTAGAGAAAATACCGAAATTCATCGCTTAACAACCGCCCACATGTTATTTTATTCTTATTTTAACTGTCAGTGTGTTCTCCTAAAATTGATATTTGTTGCGGATAATTACTAGAAGAAAAATTACGCCCTCCCAGAGTTTCATCAAGAGGTGAATCATACGCCCAAAAACAAATTATTGAGGCTGGGTGAGCTCCACGTTTGTGTAACCATGTGCCTAACACCCTGTATATACATATTATGTGTATATAAATATTCTTGAAGGCAATAAGATATTTCCTTTCTTAGATGAATAGTTTAGACTTTAAACGATATGAAGGAATGTGATGGAAAATTTTACTATGCGTGTGGCTCGAAAACGGTTGCATTTGGAAAAAAAGTACCGATTAACAAAGTATATAGAACGAAAGTTATAGAGAATTTCAAGAGCTTTCATTTCGTATCAGAAAATTTTTCCCTTCGACTCACCGTTTTCGAGAATTATGGGTAATTTTGATAAGTGAACCTTCTCCAACTACAAATAAGTGTTCATAGAACTGGCGCCCATGGGAAGGTTATAACAGGGAAGAGACAAAGTAACTATTCTGGAATCTTATCAGGTGTTTCTTCGCTGTGTAATCACTATACTTATCTCAATTATCAAATCCTTAAAACAGTACTTTAAATATTTTAATCTTTCATAAATTTTCCTTAAATCTTATTATATTTAACAATTTATCGCAACAGTGCGACATCATTGTTAAATTCATATACAATTGTTAAGATCATTGTTAAATTCATATACAATCACAAACAACAGTCGCCCAAAACGCGGAGCTTCCTCTTTAAATGCTTATGAATTCTAGTATATATGTAATATAATTTTTTCTATCATATAGGCAGCAAAAGTAGTTCCTTTAATACATTCTACAAGATTTTACGCATTTTAAAGTTTAACATCTTCTAGATAAATGTATGTCTAATGCTTTTATATATCAATATTTTCAGGGAGAACAATTGTAAATAGTAGACTAGGTAGTTGTTTTCTATGAATGTGAGTTCTCTGTCAAAACTAATGTAACCTAAAAGTGTCACTGTGAGAATGGTAGGTGTTGATGGTAAATTCAAGTATAAACTACCTATTAAATAAATCATACATTATTTTGTTGAGCCTTAATAAAGGCGAAAGGACTTGTATAACCTCTAAACGATTCGTTTCCCTATGTAAGTCCAGATATATAACGGATAAGTATTTTCATTATATATGTCGTAGACCTTGGCCGTAATGCGTCATTTCAGCGAAAGCCTAGTCATTCCTTGTATTGCCGGCAAAAGCTGTAATCAAATCAATATTCCCTTGTTTGACTGAAAATTTATGTCATTTCGGGGATGGCCTGTTTTATTTTCGCCAAACAAATTAAACGGTCAAAGGTTACACGTTACAGTGTTTGACTGACACGTGTTTAGTAATTTGGTGAAGGCATGGTGTTGTGTTGTGTAAGGTGTTTATTGTACTTTTTAACGAATATGATTTTTGATAATACAGAAAGTTGGCTTTTGTGAAGATACAGTTATTATGAAAGATTATGCAAGGGTGATGTCGAGAGTATGAAAGATAAGGACCATATGAGACCGAAAACAAACTTGTTAGACTGTCAAATATTTATCTAATATAAGCAAATTAAACGTATATGTAGTGAATTATTAAAATCACAAAAAACCTCTAAGGAACAATTCACTTTTTGTTAATCAGATATCAGTATTAAACTTAAAGTTGGTTGACTTACAGCCAGCAGCAGAAGATCAATGGTGTCATGACATAATTTTATGGAGGATGTCTGTGGTTTAAAATATAAAACATAAACATAAAAACTATAACATAATAGGTAATATAAAAATATGTTAATTCACTACATAGACATAAACTATGATTAATTTTACTAAACAGTTTTAAAATTATTAAAAAAAAAACAAATATATTGTATAAAACTTTATAGAAGAATAAGAAACTAAGTTTAAACCATAAAAAAATGTAAATGTCAAAATAAACCTAAACTCATTGTATCATTAATGGGTATTACCTCGAGATCTGATTCTGAACTAGCCTCTTCATATCGGTCTAGCCCCAACCTAGACTGTCTTATTTTACATTTTGGAATTCGATTGATGCCAAAGTTGTGTCAGAATGTGTTGCCTTTGCTCACAGAACAACTTTGCATTGTGTGCAATATATATACCTAATAAATTGGCAGCTCTTTCAGATGTGAGTCGATTTCATGTCTTGCGGTATAAAAAAATAATGTGCTGAAATACCTTTAGGTCGTAGCAGAAGATGCCGGTAATCCAGGAATGACTATAGTTATTTTTTTTAATTTAGTTTAGCAGCATATTCCTTTCCACCAAATTACACTGTATTTGTCAGTTTCCCATAAGTAATTTATATCCCACAGATCAGCCTTTGCCTAAGTAATAACTTTACTGGACACTGTTTTTACTCACTAAATGAATATATCGGACAAAAAATTAGCTCTGCCTTAGATTTAAGATTTTATCTATACACATGTTCTTTATATGGAAATATGTTTTATAGACCGGGAGATAGTGACTTTTGGAGGGTATTATGATATGCATATTCTGATGATAATAAATGATACATTAAAGAATAATCCCGAGTTCTTTGTATATTTTCCTCATATATTATCTTCATATATTATCCTAGCACACCATGTATACTTCTTACACGCGGTAAGAGAAAACCGTTATGTGTTGACGTAAAATTTTGTTCGACACGTGAGGTAGATCTTCCCTCCATATAACGAAAAAAATGCTTGGTCCCTTGATCTTCATTATAAATAGTTTACACTGTATTATTGGTGATGTATTGTTGTATTAAATGTCATTATTTAAAAATAAAAACATTAAACATTCATATATATCTATATTGCATAGACTGTCAATATCCCTTCTGTTTTGAAAACTGTTCTACATGTATCATTGTAGTTATTTCTTTTTTTAATAATTCTGACTAACTGTTTTTAACTTATAAATACATCCTCTCTTCCCCTAAATATAATTTCATATCTTTTGACCCATTCAATAAATTTTCTCGTTCATATATCTGCTGACCTGAAGACGTGAAGACATAACAGATTGTATTTTACTTTTTTAATACATGGCCAATGTTATACGACCAATCTAAAAATTCATTCATGTGTACTAAAAACTTAAACTGCATTGTCAGTTAAGTTGTCCATTATTACTGGTTAAATGTGTCGGTTTTTCGACTCTACAAAGTTTTGTTCTGAATAAGAGAACATTAGTTTTTTCTTTGTTTAAAACTAGTTTGTAAATTTTTTTTTTAAATGATTCAGTTTATAATGATGTCAAGATATGTCACTGTGTCCTAATATCAAATTAGCGTCATCGGCGTACTTCATATTGCTCTAATTAAATTATTCTGTTATGGATCGCAAACACAATGAATAAAATTGGTCGTAAGATATTCCCTTGGGCGATGCCGACATTTTTATAATTTTTTTTATAATAATATACATTTTTTATAAAAACCTCTTTGGCGTATAAATTCTAGATATAAAAGGTTTTTGTACACCTCATTTTCTACACAACTGTATTATACAAGAGAGTATATAAGTACTATTGAAGAAAAAACGTGCTAAATTTTCAAATCAAAAGCTATTGTAATTTCTTAGTAATTGTCGAAAAATTATATATCTTTAAACTTACCAAATAACTTAAACGAATAACTTTTTTGCCTTCTTCAAATTAGGTCCTTAAATTTTTATTTTATAATGAGGTACTGTATCAATTGGCGAAGTCCTGCTAGTATAAACTTCGATAACCCTGTATATTACTCAACAATCAAGACAGTACCAAATTATAAACATATAATATTAATAAAAAAAATATAAACACATAATAATAATATATGCCAAACATAAATATTACGAACTTACCCAAGCTTTTCTTAATGGGTTTGCAACATTTCTGACAGCTGGAATTCGTTCTATTAACGCAGATATTCTTCCTGCTGCTACCAAACCTTTTTGGACGTTAGGAGAAAACGATAGAGCATTCCCAATAGACCAAGAGCCAACTATAACAACCTCAGATATTCTGAAATGCAAATAGAAATACATTAAATGATTTATCTATGATTTAGAATTAATGTTCTCTTTAGTTTTTATGAGCAAATGTATTCTAATCAAATGCGGATTTAGCCCCGACAGGCATATTTTTTGAAGGGAGGCAAAGCGTATAGCTTCAAAAATTTTATGTGTATTCTCTTCAGCCCATATGTGAATATTATGGAAATTTTTAATAGATTCCCTTGAAAAGATAGCCTCATCAGTAAACAAAATACGAGATAAAAACTGTGGAACTTGGGTGATCATTCGAATTTTCCATTGACCAAAAATTAGACGAGGTAGAAAGTTTCGAGGTAAGAGCGCTTGTACTCGTTGGATATGGTATGGATACAACTACTGTTCTTTTACAATCCTAAATACCGTGGAATAGCTTCCATTTAATATATCGGCAATTTTTCTTGTACTTGTTTCAGGAAATTCTTCTATTAAATTAAGAACAGCCTCCTTTGGCGGTACGGTTCTTACTTCTCGAGCACGTCCGCAATCGTTCTTCTAAAAAAATAACATTTTCTCGTCCACGTTTATGAATATGTGTGAATATGCCATGATGAGGTAACGTTCGTTCTTGATATAACTGAGCGTAAAACTGTTCAGCTTCTAATACATTTTCACAAGCACGACCATATAGAAAATGCATAACTGCCATTTCGGCATTTGTATAGTTTACCATTTTAACAAGGTGTATCTATTTATTTTAACCGTAAAATTACGATAAATTAACAAAATTATACTTAAACGACATAATGACTTTATTTGACAACAGCCTACTTGACTGTTTCACCGAATGACACCTCAAGAAACAAAAAAAATTGCAGATGTAAGCTATATTTACACATCAAATTTTTAAATGAAGAAATATCGACGCGTTAAAAAGTTTTTTTACCCCCCTGTAACAATATCTCAGGGTTACAAAAATTGTTTCAAACTGCCATTTTCTTAGTTACTTACACTACTTCGAAATTCAAAATTTCATTCTTGTAAAGGGTCCGCCAATAGGGACGCTCGATCTTTGACAGCTCATGGCGGCCATGTTGTTTGTGGTAGAGTTGGCAAACGTAGTTGTTATTATTCAGTGTATCTTCACAAATCACCATGAACCAATTCAGCCGCGAGCAACATGTGCAAATCGTTAAAACTTATTACGAAAATCATTCATCGGTTCGAGCAACGTTCCGCGCGCTCCGCCAATTTTACGGTGCAATTGATCGTCCTGCTGAGTCGACTATCCGTCGTTTGATTAACAAATTCGAGGCAACCGGTTCGGTGAACAATCAGCCAACACCGACGCGTCGTCGAAACGTCCGATCTGCCCAGAATGTCGCCGCTGTGCGCGATAGTGTGCGTGAAAATCCGCGACAGTCAATTTCACGTCGCGCACAGGAACTCCGCCTTTCGGAAACATCACTTCGCCGAATCTTGCATCTGGATTTGGGCATGCATCCGTACAAGATCCAGCTGACACAAGAGCTCAAAATAAACGACCATAGACAGCGCCGTATCTTCGCTGATTGGGCTTTAGAGCAGTTGGAAGTCGACCCCGATTTTGGTCGTTTTTGGTTAAATGGGAATGTCAACAAGCAGAATTGCCGTTATTGGGCCGAGAACAATCCACAGGAGGTCCACCAGGTCGCAATGCACCCAGCAAAGGTAACTGTTTGGTGTGGATTTTGGGCCGGAGGCATCATCGGGCCGTATTTCTTCGAGAACGACGATGGTGTGTCCATCACGGTAAACGGCGAACGATACAGATCCATGATAACGAACTTTTTCTGGCATGAAATCGACAATATGGATGTCGAGGATGTGGTTTCAGCAGGACGGCGCTACGAGCCACACAGCGCGCGCCACAATGGATCTTCTGCACGAGCGCTTCGGAGGAATGGTTATCTCGCGCGGAGGCGACATCAACTGGCCACCGAGATCGTACGATTTAACCCCACTAGACTATTTCTTGTGGGGTTTTCTTAAATCACAGGTCTACGCAAACCAACCACAAAATACTGATGCCCTCAAAGTCAACATACGCCACGCCATCGATGAAATACAGCCCGATTTGTGCGCCAGAGTCATTGAAAATTGGACTTCTCGTATGCGCGCCACCCAGCGAAGCCGAGGTGGACATTTGACCGATATTATTTTCCATACATAATGCCTTCGAATACTCTTTCAAACAAAAAATAAATTTCATTTATACCTCTCACACAACTTGCTTTATTTCATTTTAAAGATGCGGTTATTGGCGGACCCTTTATATTCTTCCATAGTGGAGAAAATAAATAAAAACTATTTTTTCACCAATTTTCCCCGAACAATTTTTTTTTATACCTATACATACCAGAGCAATAATTAAAAAAATCGCGTTTAATAAGCTGAAATTTGATATACATTATTGGAGTATAAAGAGTTGTATACCTAAAAAACCAATTAGAATATCGACGCGGAAATAAGATTTTAGATATAAAGTAGTTTTTCTGCAAGGATTTGCGATTACGGTGGATTCGATTGGTTCCATGTGGGGAAAAGGCAGACTTTTTTGTGCCCGTTGCCATAGTGAAAAGATATTGGAAGCCATGAATTACGTGTTTATTAAATATGGTTAAGTGCCTTTCTGAAAAGAAGGTAAGATTTCATTTATTTTTATTATGTGTTGGGTTCAGTCATTCAGCAACCGTTTCTGGGACAGAATATAAAATTGGCGTAATATTTCAGATCTGAATGCCTCCTATATTAGCTAGCTTAATTATGAAGTCTATAATTTCCTAAGATTACGTCAGAAAGCAGTAGGATAACTAAATCCGTAATCATTGGATTCTGGAGTAACAAAAACGGCCCAACACATCAAGTAACCAGCGAGTCAATTTCAAAGTCCGGAAGTAACCCTAGCGTGACTCAATTATTTAAGGTTAGACCAACACATTTCGTATTTCGTTTACAACTGATATTTGTTGAAAAAATACAATAGTACTTTTGTATACTAAATATACGTATAACCCAAAAAATTGTGATTTAAGCAATATATATTTTTTATTGGGTAAGTACTTTTAACGTTTTTAATGTTTTTGAATCACATTAACAACTTTAAGGTCAATTTAACTAACATGTTTCTTAAGTTGTAAAATAATTTTATTGTTGCTATGGAAAATATATAAATAAATACCACATTTCTCTTTAGTTATTTAAATTTTTTCGACTCACAATATCAGTATCCACGATATCTGCATTTGCTTAGTTTTATACACGCTTAAGTGGCTGTGATACGACATCTGCGTTCTTCCTTGTTGATAAAAAGAAGTTGCTTCTAGAAATGTATTATAAAAAATATCCCATATTTAGATTACACAAAAGGAAAAGAACAAAACTACAAGCAGCCAATCAACTAAAGTGCGAAACATTATCAACTGGCAAGCCAACATATTGGCCTACAGATCCCAACAAAATCCCAGACCTAATTGATTTTTTCATAACTCGAAATGTATCAGTAAACTATATACATGTGGAAGAAGCTTGGGATTTGAACTCTGACCATTCTCCCATATTACTTACGCTCAGTGACAGCATTATACAAAGTGAATTAGCCCATAGATTAGTAAATAAACTAACAGATTGGAAAAGCTTCAGATTAGAACTTGAAGAGAGTATCAATTTGTCAGTGCCTCTAAGAAATGAAGAACAACTAGATAATGAAACAGAATCATTTGTTAATGTTATCCAACAAGCTGCATGGGATAATACTCCAGATATTACTCCAAGAATTAAAGGTAACAACTACCCCAAAGAAATCAGAGCTCTTATTTCCGAGAAAAGAAGGCTCAGAAGAATCTGGCATCAATCTAGATCACCAGCCGATAAAACCATATTAAATAATGCCACACAACAACTCAAAAGAGAGATTAAAAAAATCAAATATAAGTCTATTACTGACTACCTAAGTGAACTGTCAACTGACTATTCACTTTGGAGAGCTACCAAGAGACTAAAGAGACCAATACAGCAGAACCCACCAATTAAAAATACAGATGGTACGTGGGCAAAAAGTAATATGCAAAAAGCCAACAGGTACGCTGAATATCTTGAAGAGACTCTCCAGCCGAATGAGGGAGAAAACACTATTGACTGGGATAATCTTATCCAGGAAGAAGGTGCAATCAGACCCGCTACCCCGAAAGAAATAGCAAAAGAAATTAAAGAAAACATTAACCCGAAAAAAGCCCCAGGATTTGACCTAATTACGGGGGAAATTCTAAAACATCTCCCACGTAAAGCCATTCTAAAACTTACCTATATTATTAATGCATCTTTTAGATTAAAATATGTACCGAAGACATGGAAAGTAGCAGAAATGATAATGATCCTGAAACCCGGAAAACCACCAAATGAAGCTTCGTCCTACAGGCCAATCTCCTTGCTCCCTGTAATATCAAAACTGTTCGAAAGAATATTTCTTAAAAGATTAAAACCAATCATTGAAGATAAACACATAATTCCAGACCATCAGTTTGGATTCAGAGAGAGTCATTCAACTATAGATCAGGTCCATAGGATCACAGATGTAATTGAAAAGTCGCTGGAGGAAAGAAAAGTTTGTTCTACCGTCTTTCTTGATGTAGCACAGGCTTTTAATAAAGTATGGCATGAGGGACTGCAGTATAAATTAAGCAAGCTCCTGCCTAATCAGTTCTCACAATTAATGAAGTCTTATATTTCAGATAGAACTTTTAGAATTAAGCAGAAAGACGCTTATTCTGAACTTAAAGAAATCAAGGCGGGAGTACCACAAGGGAGTGTATTAGGGCCAGTCCTTTATCTACTATACACCAGTGATATTCCTGAATTAGAATATGACACGATAGCCACCTTTGCTGATGACACTGCTATAATGGCTGTGGGAAAGGATCACCAAGAAGCGGCAATAAATCTGCAAAAATCAGTTAACAAAATCAACACCTGGACTAAGCAATGGAGAATTAAACTAAATGAGAGTAAATCTGCCCATGTTAACCGACATATCCCTGTTAGCATAAGCAATATCCAAGTACCATATGCTGATACAGCAAAATATTTGGGTATAACACTGGACGCTAAGCTACGCTGGAGAGCACATGTCAAAAAGAAAAAGGAAGAATTAGATATCAGATTTAAAAAAATGTATTGGCTGCTTGGACGAAATTCCACACTGTCAATATATAACAAAGTACTTTTGTACAAACAAATTCTCAAGCCCGTATGGACATATGGCATCCAGCTGTGGGGTTGATATAATGATGATCTAGATATAATCCAGCGATTCCAAAACAAAGTGTTAAGGAGCATTGTTAATGCCCCCTGGTATTGCAGAAATAGTGACCTCCATAGGGACATGGGAATGGACACCGTTATCCAGACCATCAGCGAATTCGCCAAAAGTCACGAACAGCGACTTCATCGTCACGTCAATGTCGAAGTCATCCAGCTCCTCGACAATACAAACCAGATTCGAAGGCTCAGGAGGATCAAACCCTTCGAGCTAGTATAATTTTGTGTTAGTGCAAAAGCAGAGAACAGTGCCTGTGTACACATTAATATTAGTGTAATTAAGTATTAGAAAAATATAAGGAACACTAGTGAGTAAGTCCTTAGATATAAGTTTTGTAGCAGTAGTAAATTAGGTTAGAAAAATATTACTCATTGATCTAAGTTCAGATCAGATTGTAATTATAGTAAATGCCATTGGTGTTTGTATACAAAAAAAAAATATTTAGATGAACATACCTAATAATATTTAAATATTTCTACGTGATAATATACGTGATAATGCAAAATTACATGAGCAGCGAGTATATTTACAAATGCAGCAGTTCAGTGAGTGGTAAGAAAATATTTTAAATCCTCTGCAATGGGGTTGAAAGGAAACTAAAACGGAATAATGCCGCTCCCCACAACGCAACCTACTGTATCACAGAGACTGCTCGAGCGAATAGTTTGTCAATATTTCAAAGGCTGCCGTGGATACTGTGGACACTGTGGTGGCAGGAAGTTGGGTATGAAATGCTCCATTTTTTTGCAAGGAATGCACAGGAGTCACCCGCGTAAACGTAAATATGCCAGACATATCGGAATAAATCAATGCAGACATTGGTTCATTGATTTTCAAATCGAAAACTGTAATTTTCTCGAAGATCACAGCTTAATGATTCCATAAAAAAAACTGAAAAAATAAATGTATCAATGTATTTCTGGGATATCTTCTATGCGTGGGATTAGCGGTGACAATTCTGCTGCCCTTCTGCAGGTGTTTGTTTCCTGAAAAGTTGTGACATATCTCTCGCCAGGGACAATCACGAATTTATATATTGTGTAGGTACGTATTAATTTCACATGTTCACAAATCGATTTGGATTATAAAAATGTGTGTATGGATAACTACGGACAAACTACATAAGACACAATTTCCTTCAACGCCTACTCCATATGAAAGCATGTTGGTGACTCAACAAAAACCACTTAAAAGCTAATAAGAGGAATAAAACGCAATGAAACTGAATAAATGCAGTTACCAAAATTAGTTCTGGTAATTCCAGTTGCTATTACACTGATACAGCTTTCACGTATAGCACGGTTGCTATATATCTAAATCTAAATATATGAAGGGACACATCATATTTATACTATAATAAAATTTTATCCAAATGGAAACTATTTTGATATCTGGAAAGTGAACAAATAATCAGCTATAAGAAGTTGGTGAGGTAATCACAATTTTTTTAGCCCTGGGCCCAAGGACTATTACTTCCGGCTGTGTAGAATACAAATTATTACAATTTTTAGTATTGAAAATTCTTCTGGCCGCGTGTAGGTATATGCGTGTCTTTAAGAAAACACTCGTGACATGCGACATGCTTATCTGTCCAGTCAACAAGATCTCCCGAATACGGAGACCTCACAATTTGTTGTGTTTTCGATAGATCGGTTTAAAAATATATCAATAGCTTATTCATTAGAGTGTTTATGTTTTAAATACGCATAAGTCAAAATACTCTATAATATTATTTGCTTTGCTCCCCCGATGAGCACCGGCAGCTACCAGAGGCGTAGAATTTATTCAAACGACGGAAGTTAAGTAGTACCTAAGTAGGCACTAATCAACAGTTGCTAAATTGACACAATACAATAAAATTATAAAGAGTAGATATATGTAAGATTTACTTGTGAATAATTGAAAAAACTACTCCACGCAACAGTTGATTATTTCAACAATTTTTGTTAGGCCCTACTCAGCGTAACATACAACTAATTGTAATATATAAAATGGTTAAAAAAAAATTCAATAAATTCAAAACTTCTCTTTGCAGTATTAACAGAATTCGAAATAATGGGAGAAGCAACTAAAGCGCCTGTGAAAATACGCTTTCCGAAAAGTACAAGACTTTATTTTCGCAACTTGATTGCTGATGACAGAAATGCAAACAAAAAATGTACATTACATCATTGGCGTACCTCTTTAAAAACACTAATGGTTACGTCACTGCTTGAAGCAGGAAAATGAAATTTTTAGGAAACACGATACTTATTAAGAAAAATATACCGCCAAATTTCAATAAACTATTTCACTTAGGAGATAATAAATAAAACAAATTCGATTACCCTTTGTATTTCTGAAACGGTTGATTTTTCGATTGTAAGAAAACTGATATTACTTTTACGTTTTCCACAAAGGCCTATTACGAATTTCAACATAAATAAGTTAAAGACTTGAAAAGGCCTTGGGAAATTCTGTAATATTCTTAGACAATGTGAAAAGTTGCCATTGCAAGACCGCGTAAAGTATCGTTATTGAAGTTCTTTTGGTAACTGATGGCGAATTAGATATTCAAAACTGCTTGCCTGGTCCATCTCTCCTAGGCTTTTAGGAGAGACGGGCCAGCATGTGCAACATCTGCAAAATCCATTACACATCGGTCATGAACATGACTTTTCTTCTGCAGAATCCGATGACATGATTTTAGACGATTCATCCAGTGGAGAGGAGCGTTTGAGTGGTTTGCAAAACGAATGCGTTGCACCCTATGCAACATTATCGACAGACGAAGAAAATAGACGACTGGATTAAGTGTATTTTGTGTTAAGATGGCTGCACGATCGCTGCATAAAAAAATTAAAAGTTAAACTCTTAACGTCCATCTATCTTATCAATAATGATACTATTTTCCTTCTTTAGGTAGGACAGACGGACAAATTTCGAGTTTCAGTTTTTTATACCACTAGGATAAGTGTTTCTATTTTTTAAGTAGGAAAGGACTGCCAAATTTTATGTTACTTTCCTGTATTCTTATACTTTTAAATGAAGAAGATATTTTATGTTTTTAAAACGTGTGCCAACTCTCCTCGCCTTTTAAATATTTAAAGTAAATTTTAAATACTAACTTACTTGAAAACGGTTCCATAATCTACTTCTCTGTCGATAATCAGTTTGACGCCATAAGCCATACCAATCGCATAAGCAAATAGTATGAGGCTTCTAGCCATTCCCAGAACAACTCCCCTAAAGTGGGATTTAGTTTTGGCGGTTTTCTGGTAGCCAATAAGTTCGTTCATGTATAGGTCTAGAAAAACGTGTTCACAGCTCAAAGATACCACGGTGCGAATATTGGCAATTGCTTCTACCGCTATCTACAAGCATAATAATAATAATAATTACCTATAGACAAAGTAGACCTTACCTTTGCAGATTTCTCGAGTATTTTTTGATTTTTCTTAGCATCATTTTGCAACACCTTTTGCTCGAAGTAAATAGAAATCAGTATAAGAGGGGAGAAAGAGAGCAGCACAAGAGACAATTTCCATTCGTAGTACAATGAAAAAGTACAAGTTAAGATGAACGTGGATAAGTAATTTAAACACGAACCTATCTGAACACCTGCGGCCTTAAAATATTCATCTATTAATAATATGATAAACAAGCAAATTTAAAAATGTTTACCCCTTGAACATTGGCTGCATCCCCTGCCAATTGTGCACATAACGAACCGACAGCATTTTCCTTTCTGTCATACCATCCCATTTCCTGGTGCAACATAGCTTCAAATGTTTTCTTTCGCATCCTTAAAGTTAATTTTTCGCCAGCAATACAAAACGCGAACATCTAAAAATAAGTTTAACCATTACGACCGCAGTAAAGTGACTGTACTGGAAGTATAAAATAATTTTCAAAAAGATAGATACAAAAAATCTGTAGTCCTCTAAAATAGAATGTGGTATTAAAAGTCAAAAAAAATGTTAGCCAATTTCGGACAGATTTTTGAACAATGTCTTAATACATTTAGAAAAAGAACGTACATCAGATTTTCAGTGAATATGTTCAATACCTGAAGGAATGTTGTGATGCCCGTCACGATACCTATCACCAGGAAAAAGAAGCAGTATACGTTACTCTCGGTTCGAACTTTATTTTCATCATGATAAGCAAGAACCTGAAATTAAATAGGATATAATATAATATGAGAATTAGATAATCTATTTATTATCATTGAGCTCATATTATCATAAATTTTCTTTAAATTGAGGGCGTCATTATCCTATTACACCCGTGGCGCCTTCAACGTTGAATGTCCTATTAGTCTGTTATTTAGTTCGATTTTTTTTACACACGATTTATTAATTTGATATCTATTAGGTATGTTCAGAACCATTTGATTTAAAACAAAGTAAAAATCAAAATTGTTTGTAACCGCATTGCATAGCAACGGATTTCATTTTTATTGACGGTAATGAAGGATATTTGTGATTTCTATAGTAGAATAATTGATGTATCTCCATGGTTTTAAATTTATAATGCCCAAGGGCGTTATAGATATTCAACACGCCCAAGGGCATTATTTGTCATCTAATGTATGTCAAAATAGGGTGGTTATTTCAAAATAACAGAATAGTAAGACATTATAGTAATTAAGGTACCAAGGGTGTTATAAGGATAATAACGCACCGAGGTCGGCAGTATACAGACAGAGGAAGACATTTAATCAGTTAATGGCACTGAAAAGTATAGCATGACGTGTTATAACAGATTAACTATTTAGAAATGCTAAACTAAGCATAATTCAAATTATATGTAATAAAACATTGGTATCGAGGGGGTTACGAGACGGGTTAATCTCGAAGAAAAGTAGTATCAGCTTAACGTCTGTTATATCAACAAGTAACTTTAACATGCCTAAAGCAGGCACAAAATATAAATAATACAGAACACAACAACCAACAGAAAAACAGAAAACACATCCACTACAGGAAAGGCTTTTGTTTTCCGGGATCTTCCCTAACTACGAAAAACAAGGCTTAGTTAAATTACAAAATGTAGCCCAAGGCGTTAACCATGGCGTTCAATTTTTTTCTGAGAAACGAATGGGCCCAAAAATGTTTTCCTTGAACCTGTACATATTTAAGGTTCCCACATTCTGTAAGCTGAAAAAGATTCTCATGAGTTTACGCTTTTTATTATACTGTGTTCCAAGGGCTCTTAAGAAAACCCTGTGTAAATAACAAACAACCGAGGAAAACATGTTAAATAACGCAAAAATCATCATGGATATTTTAAATTATGCAATACAACAGTTAAGCAAAAGGCACTAAGCAGGTGGCCACACGTATCTTTTCTCTAAAAAAATTAAATAAAAAAACAAGTAATAATTTTCAGTAAATCCAAGTTAATTATTCAATAGTTGTGTAAGATTGGCTTACATGTGTTTTCATATAGTTTTGTCAGCGTAATACTTTAAATTAAGTGATTTTCGGCTGTTGAACAAATCCGTCGTTAATTATGCTAGGCAGTATCCTAGAAAATTGACTTTCAGGTTTCGTCATCGTTTCAATCAGAATTTCAATAAGTTAAAAATCAACGAGTGTGTAAAATCAACAAAGAAATACTAACCCAATATAAATATGTCGCCTAAGGTACTTATTATTTAGCCTAAAACATTTTAGAACTTAATTTTACTAATATTGTAATATATGCTATCACAAATATACAAGTGGAACAGCAATAACAATAATGACGTTATGTTTTAAACCATTTTTTTGGAACACCTACACCATTCGCGATTACGTTCTATTCGTCCTAATTCATTACATAGATACTTGATGGGATTCATATCTGGGCTATGAGCAGGCCACTGTAATTTTCACACATTTTCTATAAAGTCTTACATTGCATGAGACCAAAGCCATGCCGTGATAAAAAAAATTGATCATGTAACAGCAAATGGTCAAATATACTGCTGTACTGTGTTGATGTCATCGATATAAATTCGTGCTATCATTGATTGCCTAATGGGAAAAATGTGAAGGCGTGTACGTCTATTCAATGAAATTGACTCTATACCATGATCGAGCCTCCATTAAAAGTATCGCATTCTATAATCAAATCTTGAATAAACCTTTCTCCCGTTCCTTGCCTTACTCGCTTTCGACTATCTACAATATTGAGACACAAACGTGATTCGTTTGTAAATAAGACGTCAGACCATTCTTGAGCCCATAATTTTGAACAAATTTCTTCGCGCTTCTTGTCGGAGGTCTTGAATGCTCACTCTTCTGTCGAATGCTGAATCTTGTCTTGTCGAATATGGATTCACGTCTGTATTTGCATTCACAACTGATTTTCTAAAATCGGCAACCGTAGAAATTCATCTCTATGATCTCTTTTTTGTGATATTTTCTAATGCATATTTTCTAATGCAGCATATTTTCTAATTACAGAGATTGTGTAGGTAGTTTAGTAATTATATTAAATGTAAAAGCAAGCAAACTAGACCAGAAATTACAGATGTAGCAACAAAATATAGGTAAAGTAATACGTAAATAGTAAAGTTCGTTGAACCAAGACATATTTGAGAAGCAAATAATGTGGATCGCCACGGTACCTAATAATAACTTAGCGAGTTGTATGCCGAAGAACAACTAACAATACACGTATGAAATGTTTTCTATAAGATGACACCTACATTGTATTATTTCAGTAGGGCCTTCAAGACCCCGAAGCAATATGGGAGCAATATTTACTCTAAAATTGTTCTATGGTAGAACAGATCACCATTTTGTCTTTTCAGTGTTTCTAATAAATATTTATATTTAATTGGTTGGTTACGGTTACTGTTGGTTATTGTTTCCATTTAATTCGTTGGTTATTACTATCCCAAGTTATCTGACAATAACTTGGGATAGACTCAATATATTTGTGATACGGGTATAATATGATGTCCTTCCTATATTTGTAAGAAAATAGTTTACATAGTTTATTTTAACGTACCCCAATCAGTCCACCGAAGACGATACCATATACAGGCAAAGCGGCACCAGTAAATATTGATGCTATACAACCAATGAGGATTTGAAACCATTCTGGCTTATTCATTCTCATAACTTTGAAAAGTGAACCCTTCATTTCCTTCTGTTCTTCCTAATAAAAGAAATATATTACCATGTACTCAATAAATCTCATCTCCGTTAGGGAAAAGCTGCCATTTTGAATTTTTTGGGTTTTGGCTATATCTTTTGAACCAATCGTCCTAGCGAGGTCATTATTAATAATAATAATTGATATCTCTACCACTCATTCTAACAGCAATGGTTAGCCCAGAGGGGGGCGGCATATTATCATTTCGCGAGCTGCATGTGCGACCAGGATCGACTTAGGTTGGTAAATTCTAACCGCCATTCAGTGCAGGAATGAGGGAAACCTGGAAAACCTCATTAGTTAGAATTTGGGAGATAAATTATTGAAAATTTATTTCGCACCAGTGCAGGGAGTTCGAGCCGAGAGCTAGCACGCTAACCGCTCGACCACCGGCCTTAAAGTGTTAAATTAACCGATTTCGACTGGAATTAAGGAAATATAAATTAAATGAGTTACGGGTGTTATAGAGAAAGAGGTTAAATTGCGATCTCGAGACATATTATCTCAAAAAAAGGTTAATGAAGATTTTATTTGACGGTATTGGTTTGCATGACGACTAACAGCAGTATTATGTATTAAACAATATCTTCGGGGTCGTCTTCATCGGTATTCTCTGGTCGTTTAGCACACCCGTGACCAGCGCAATACACATTGAGGTGCAGCTGGGGCCACTTTATAGACAAGCGCACTTAACGCTCGCATCCGAATCAGAAGTTGCAGGAGATTATCCTCAAAATGTCTGCCGGAGCAGGATGAGAAGTGTAAGAGATTTGAATGAAGCGTTCATTTTTGAACGCTCAGTCCCACAGCGTCATGGGCAAACGGTTTCCTTTCCAGGCTTGGACCTGAGATACTAAAAATTGGATTGAATTACAGAGCATGCTTGGTACATTAGCATTTGCCAAAAGGAGATACTTGAGATCGTGATGGTGAAAGACTCTGAATGAGTGTTGTTCCGCTGCGGATGATGTTGGTGGAATACTTGACAAATCAAACTGCGATTTATACGATTGCTTGCCTACGGTCTACATGTACTATCTATACCTTTCAGTGTATAATCTCCTACTGATAAAACAACCACACAACGAAAGAAGAAAAGACTTCTCTGTCGCATCATTTTCTTCATGCAAGGCATTTGGCGTGTTGAAGACAGCAACTTAATCCCGCAATTCTTCGTCTTCTTGAAGTTTCTTCAAAGGTCTGTATTTCCCCTTCCGAAGTGCAGATGTGGTGTCATAATCATTGGTAGCATGGAGGAAAAGAAGGGATGGGAGCAAATGTCCCAGACCAAACTTGAGTTTTGCACAGTTGCGTATCTTGCTAATTTCGTCTTTTTTTCCTGGCATAAACATGCAAAAATCGCATTGAATGACAAAAATAGAAGCCATAAGGATCAGCCGATTCATGTCTTCACCTAGAACCACAGCAGTGATTATAGGTGATGTCCTGGAAGTTTCAGCTACTGTTGATACAATCAGCGCATGTGCATCATCTTCTGCTTATATAACCTTGATTCCTGCGGTTGCAAGGTGGCTTAAAGGGATAGAGATGAAGCGCGAATAGTCCTTGTGGTACTGTGGTTAACGTGGAGTCGACAAGACGATATCGATGCCCCGAAGATATTGTTTAATATAAAGGTATTTGATTGCGAAATATATATGCGAGGATTACCTAAAAATCGGATAAAATGCCTCACTGTTGCCCCTTCTTCAAGATCCCAAGGAGCAGCCGAAAAAACAATGACGTCTATTAAAATCTTCATCAACTTTTCTTTGAGATAATATCTAACGAACGGTCTCAAGATCATAATTTAACCTCTTGTTTTCCATATTCGCGATAATAAATCAAATAAAATTGCTGTAGAAACGCCCGTAACTAACTTTTATGTATCCTTAATTCCGCAGTCGAAATCGTTTAATTTACCACTTGACTGTCCTCGCTAGGACGATTAGTTCAAAATATATAGTCAAAATCCGAAAAATTCAAGAGGCGGCAGTTTTTTCACGCTGACGGCTTTTCCTTAACTCTGACTTTAACTCTAACTTTCGGTTATCAATTAGGGCATTGTTCTGAATATTTCCAGATATTTTCGACTTGTTAAAACATTTGTCCGGGTCAGGGGTCATTTGTCTAAGTGCAATTGCCTATTAAGAAAACAAAAGTTACATCAAATATTTCTGCAATTAATAATATCCTATGTTATATAAAAAGCAATTTTAGAAAGATAGTGGTAGTGTAACATGCATCAATTATGAATAATAATTATTATACTCCTCGCTGCGAAAGTCGAAATTAGCGTAAAGTCGATATATTTGCCCCACACTTGCTTTTTAGAAGTCACTCGTCAGATGTCGTGCTTTTGTGATCCATTAGTCCATCAGTTGTTCATTGGTCTCAGAACGTGTAAACTCCTGCCGCGACAGCAGATAGATTTGTGACGAAGAAGACAATAAATAATTAGGTATAGTCAGGTAAGTATGTTGTTAATTTTTACAATGTAAGCAACCCTTCGAATTTATGCACACAGCGAGTAAAACGTAATATTTACCGTCTCTGTGTTGTCAGAAGTGTGATTGTGCTTTGTTTTTGTCACACGCTATCTCAAGAACAAAATGTTGAAACAATGCAAAATTTGGAAGAAAAATATTATATTATATTAAACAGTTATGAAACATTTCTTCTACATTACATAAGACAGACTCCATGTAGCATAACTATCAGTTTTATCATACAGAAGTCTTTATATCTTTGAGAGGTCAATAAGCTGAGATCATGACGATGGCTCAGTTATAATCTTTTTGCCATTTATGGTCCGAAACAACTCAAAATCGGTGCCTAGGGAATTTTGTTATTGCAGATATGCAGATACCGAATTTGATTCACAAAATAAATATAAAAGAATGCGGATCTAAGATGGGCGGTTATTTTTGTCTTCTATTCGGGTTAAAATCGGGATATAGGAAATTTTTGGAGTCGCAGAAAATGAATTTTTCAACATGGCGACTCTTAGATAAGGGATATTTTTGTCATTTATGGTCCGAATCGACTCAGAATCGGTCCATAGGGTTTTTGGGGTCGCAGAACGATATGACAGAGCGCGCCGCGGTCGTGTTTCGCATATTACCGAGGAAACTGATAAATTAAGTTACTTATATTATCATACAATATGCGGAATTAAGAAATATGTTCTATTGAGAAATACTCACTATATGATAATGTAACATTCAGTTTTTTACTATCACTTCCACTTTAAATGTTTATGCAAGTTCCATATTTTATAAAAGCAAGTTATTTATTATGTTAAGGTTGAATACTTACGGTAACTTCCTCTATCTGATCATTTACAGACCCATTATGGGATTTGTTCGACAAACTTAAGGTTCTGCTTAACTTGGGATCATCTGAATAACGCCACGCATTACAAAACAGCTACTACATGCAACAACTATTACCTTTTGATCCCATTGTTTCAGTTATTCCTTGTGAGGTTACCATTTTGTAGTAAGCACCTTCTGCCGCCATTAATTCTGCATGTGTTCCCTGCTCAATAACTCGACCTTCAGAAACGAACACTACTATATTGGCATTTCTAATTGTTGATAATCGGTGTGCCACAATTATAGTAGTACATTCTCCACTTATCTAAAAATGCAATACGCAATTAAATACAGTGTTATAGCAGTATATTAGAGGAAAAGCTGCATATAATATGGGACCTCTCTATAATTTTTTAAAACAAGTGGCGCCATCTATTTTAAATAGCTGAGATAGTTTTCACAGCCTACCGGCAATTAGATAGTTTTCTAGGCATACCGCTGTCAATATATTATCAACAGATGTTGACGTGACGTTACAAGTGTTTATTTGCGACTATTTCCCTCGTCTTAATTTCACAAACGGGCAATATTATATTACAGACGGTTTCTAGATGGAAAAACTGTATGACAGCACCTCTCAGCAGTTTTATCGAGTTTACCCGCGGCAAAACTTGACAGCTGTTGTCAGCAAAAATTACAATACCTTTGATAATAAGTAATTATGGTCTCCTAGGACACCAGAAAATGACGCTAAACAATTTTTTTGATTTTATTGTCAATACATTTTGTAATATTATTTTTAAACAGTGCTAGTCAGCTTATGTAGTGAAAATGAGTCGCTTTGGAAGTGATTCTATGACTAATATTGATCTGGCGATTGAAGAAAGTGTACCGTACAATACCGTTAAAACCCATACGTCAATATGGAAACAGTTTACGGAATTCTGCAAGGCAAAGAAATATGAGCTCTTGGAAACTACAAGTTACAAGTACAAATGCAAGAGATGTATTTTAAGGAGGGTAAATAATTTTTGATCCATTTAAAGATATTATCTTTAAGTCTAGTAGGGAAGCTCGTAATGCGAAACGAAAGAATTTGCAGACGTGCGCCAATAAAAGGAAGTCGAGCTCTGCGGAAGAATAATACGCAATGGTTTTGCCAACTTGCCTGGAGAAGCAGTCAATTGCAGAGTTCATTATTTTAAAGAGGAAGTGGATAATTCTGGGATTAAAACAGGTAGATAACATAATTACATATTTTTTTAAATAACTGATTTTCAAAAATCCTACTTTTTAGGAAAAGTAGAATATAATCCCCTCTTCAATAAAACGGCCCAGGGTGGAGAAAAAAATGGCCGATAGTAAATGTCCAGTCCGACTTTTTAAAATTCTAATGGTTAAACGTTCATCTAGAATAACAACTGATAGATTATTCTTAACAGTAAACCCATCATGGAACAAAGAACAATCAAGTGGATGGTACAAAAACACTCCAGTGGGAAAAAACTAACTTTCGAAATGGACTAAAGAAGCAGCAGACAAGGCAGGATTAAATACAAAAGAAATAAAAATAACAAACCACTCTATGCGGTCGACAGCAGTCGGTAACCTGGTGGTAAAGGTGGAGTAAAGGTGGAGTGGGTGAACAACAATTAATCAAAATAACTGGCCACAGTTCAGCCTATTCAATTAAGCCTTATCTGCAAGTGGATAATGAGCATTATTCCAACATCATAAACACCCTTAGAAGTGACGCCTCAGAACCTCCAGCTAATAAACAGAAAACAGAAGATCCTTCAGCCACTCCTCGAGCTTCTCACTGTACAGCTGGACCCATCAACAACATTAATGATTTACCTACACCCAACGTTATCAATGAGTTAACAAAGATTTCAAACAATACCCCTAGTGTGTACCAAAATTGCAATTTATATTTTAATTATACCATAAATAATTAACTCTGTAGTATTTTGTGATTAAATAAATTACATGTTTTTCAGTTTTCAAATTAATACCTACATATTTATTATGTATGCATGTATATTGTATAATAGGTAGTATGTTTTGTAAGCTATGTGTATGCAGAATAATCTGTTACCATTCGGGCATCTAATTTTTCCTGTGAAAAAAATCGAAAAAACACGTTAAGTAATATTTTAACAAAATGCATTCGTCCAGGTGCAAAAATCCTCGTCTTCAACTGGGATTTTTGTTACCACCAGCACTCATGCTCCTTGTTAAAATATTACCTAGCAACGTCTTTCTTCGATTTTTTTCGGAAAAATTAGATACGCATATGATTTTACTTACGAAAGGTCAATTATTGCTTGGTAAGTTAGATTCACGTGTTTTAATGAAATTTCAGTTGTCAAAAGCCTGTTCATTTTACCCCATAAAACTTAACCTAACAATTTTATGGCTCATTGACTGATTAGATTATGGGACACTTTAAGGTCCCAATATGGGCCGGCGACGACGCCCATATATGAGCTAGACCTATAGGATAGGATAGATAGGAGGGGAGTGGATACAGTGTATTATGTGCAACCTTTGGGCACATGAGCAGTGTTTGGGTGCAGATAAGGAAGCTTAGATGCTTATGTGTGCGACTTTTGTCGTTAACTTTTATTTTGATATTTTTGTTTCAGTTTACCAGGTTGTCGTTTAATTTTTGTTCGAAAACATAATTATTTTTTTAAATTTTGTAACAAAATGGTAATTTCCAGGCCTGTAGTTAAGGTCCACCTTAAGTGGGTAATTTATCTTTATTTGTCTTTTCTGTCGAGCTGAAACTTAATTTCAAAACTCAAATAGGGAACACATGTCGTATGACGCCAAAAAGTACTGTCTTTTTCAAGTAAGACATATAAATTCCTATTGTCCTATTGTAAAATAAAGAGGGTCTGCTCATAAAGCGGCACGAAACTTAAAGGTTCGACTGTGAAATGAATAAATTATTTCTTGGTTCATTGTGCAGTTAGAAGTGTCACTTGATTTATGATTTCCGGTATTAGTAAATTCGGTAACTAGAAATAACAAAACTAGTCAAACAGTCACACATTACCCCCAGCAAAGAATATAAGAACAACTTACATGAAGCGCATAAAGCGACTTAGTAATTGGTACCGAAAGACTACCTCAGAAATTTCATAATTTCTTATGATATTTGATGTTGATTATGATATGTAATGTTTTGGAGAATTAAAGATCTAAGGCCTAGAAGAGCTTTTCAGTGGGGTTTCTCTTCATGTATGTAGATAACAGGCACCCCACACTAAACACCTAAAATATTGTTATAATTTATTGATGTTATTAACCGTAAGGTAACCATATTTTATTAGTTCTTGTTTTGCCACCAGATGTCGTTAGCTTGCGGCTCCTGACATTATGTAAAAGGTAAAGTAGATCCCGTAGGCTTGGTCGAGATTTTTACCCCGGTATGTCTTATTACTTAAAGGGGCCGAAAGGCCATCCCTCGCCCCACCTCAAACGCGGCTAATTATCCAGTTTCTTATCTAGAGCTAATCTGAATTTAAACAGATGCGTTTAATTGCTATTATTATTACGCTAAGTCAAAAAGGATAAAAATTGAGTTACATTATAAATAGGTGTAGGTTTTTAAGAATTGCTTCCCTTATTTGAAATGTCACTGCATGCCACTGCTTTTTGGTAACATGTAATGATTTAAATGATGCCTCGTCCAGGTTTTATTTTTCAAATTCGCCGTTTGTTTAAACATTTATTTCAGTAATAAAAAAATAAACAATTTAATGATTGAGGTGACAATGAGGATTAATTTTTCCAAATTAGACCAATCGATTTTTGTTACAATTGAAAATTATTGCACATCCATATTTCTCTATTATTTTTCATGCTAGCTGGAAAAAGATCTTACCTTTTAGCAGGGTAGACGATAGGTTCGGCTACACACTCAAAACAATTTTTTTTATCGATTTACTAGTAAAAAATTTAGAGGACCTTGAACTTAACAAAAAATCGTGGGCGCCACTTCTTTTAAACTGATTACAATAAATCTAAGGAATTAATTTAACACTATATAACTATTATGATGTAATTCCATACTTTATCTAGAGCAGCCTGCACTTCTGCTTCACTTGTGGTGTCCAATGCGGAAGTAGCTTCATCTAAAATAAGTATTTCCGACTTTCGTACTAAGGCCCGTGCAATAGCAATTCGTTGCTTTTGACCACCGGACAGCTGAGCACCTCTTTCGCCTATAACTGTCTGATAGCCATGAGGCAAACTTAGTATGAACTTGTGGGCGTTGGCTGTTTTGGCAGCCGCTTCTATTTCTTTTGTGGTAGCCGACAAATTACCGTATCTGATGTTTTCTGCAATAGTGGTGGCGAAAAGAGAAGGCTCCTGGCTCACAACGGCTATTTTTCGTTTGAGCCATAGTAAATTTATGTCTCTTATGTTGTTATTGTCTATTAAAATCTGCAAATGTTTAAATTAAATGTATGTATATGTCACGTAGAGAGGAAGGAGTGAAAACGCTTCCTTGATACTCACATGTGTTTAAACTTACATTACCAGATACTGGATCGTAGAATCGCTGGAGCAGTTGTACGCAGGTTGACTTCCCGCAACCAGAACTGCCCACTAGAGCAACTGTTTGGCCATAGTTGATTCTGAGACTGAAGCCTTGCAATATCTAAAACATATGAAATGATGAATGTTTATTTGTTAAGCATACTGTTGTCGTATTGTTTTATTAATGAGGCATCGTCAGCTAGTAGCCGAATTTACATATTAAATTGATAAAATGGCAAAGATCTACAATTTACTAGTACCTACATTTTACAAGTATCTTTAAATTAACACCCCAGTCATCTCTATTCGCTAAAATCGCAAACTAACGGTTAGTTCTGATTTTTTATGTTTATGTTTAGGACCACTAGCAGTAGTGTATATCCAAGTCTGCAGCTTCGAAAGACCTGTGCCAACTTCGTAGCACTCGAAAAACTCGCACTCTCTGCGGTTTTTTCACTATATCTTTTAAACTATGCACTTGTTCATAAAACATGTTATCACGTTTTTAAAGAAGATTAAATTTTCTACAATATCAGATAAGAATCAGCTCTATAGGTATAATAGTTACCAAGGTACAGCCCCCAAAAATTGGAAATGTTCTCCAAAAATATGAAATTTTAAAATTTGGTAAACTTTCGTCCCTGAAATCGGTCAAAGTTTTCATAAAAATCATAGAAGATGTAGCGAATATAATTAGCTTTAATTTAAGCACAAAACAGGGTCCGTAGGTCTGACAGTTTCCTCACAATGCTTAAAAATCCAAAAAATTTCTCGCAATCTGCAGATTTACTTTATTTCATATCTGTTTACTTAGACAAATATTTCTAGAATGCGAAAAATATGCAGATTATACATATAACCTGCAACATTATTTTAAAAAAAAATAAAAAATATTTAAAAAACATTTAAAAAATATTTTTTGTACCTAAACCGCTAATTTAATAAAAATTCTATAAGAGACCTAAAAACTATCAACTGGTATCATCTATCAAATAAAAAATAGTTGTCATCATTAAACCAAAGGAAAAAAGTTATGAACGGATATTATCGCCTTACATCAATTTTCTAGGAGTTATAAGTTTTAAGAAACCCTCGGTATATCACCAAAAGTTTCTTTTATTTACAAAATTAAACTTTTGGTGACAATCACTTCTGCTTCCAAAATAACTTAAAATGCACCAATTCAAATTTGACAGCTAACATCTGCCAACTGTCAAATTTGTGATTTTTGCCTTTAGGAAAATGGTCTTAATTGTTAATATTTCAAAATATATCACTAACAAATGATGTTCCTAATAACATTTTACCCCTAAACCTACGCCGATTTTGAGGCAAACATTTTGATATCTAAAAATTTTATATTTTCGAAGTTTTCGATTCACTTCCGTATCTATAACTGATCTGGAAACATTTAAAACGCTTCAAAGCAGTATAAAGACTGCCATTGCAATGCATACTGTGCTAATAATATTCGTAAGTGTCGTGGGTTTTGAAGATTATTGATATTCTTAATCGAAAAAAGGTACTGTCTGGGATTATTTTCCAATTTCTAAAAAAATCACCCGTTTTAAGATAATTAAAACCATTTTTATATTAACAAAATAAAGTTTAATATAAAAACAGTTGAAAACAATGTTTTTTTTAAATTGGAAAATAATCTAGTAACTTATAAAACATTTAAAAACCTGCCGTAGTAACTAATGAACTGTTGGGCTAAGTACTGTAACAATCAAGCCACCACTGGAAACAAAAAATGTTTTGGATGCCTTTGATAATGCAGGAGCAGAATATCTAAATGTCGTGTGTACACTGTCCGTGTCGATAGTTTCGATTGAAAAATATTGTACAATTTTCATATAAAGAAGTGTATAATATCAGAATTGACAGTAAAAGAAAGGAGAAATTGTATTCGCTATTAAATGAGAGTTTTACGCAACATACTGTTGCTAGGATATACGGCGTTAGCCAAAGTATGGTTCACAAATTAAAAAAGAGGTTTGATGAAACAGGCGATGTTAACATGTTGTACCATGGAGGGCAAAAACAAAATTTGAGCTGGAGAAGAACGGATTTTGATAAGAAATGTTCGTAGGAATAGGAATCAAGTTTGAGAAAAAATGATATATTTCTGAACCAAAAAAGAGTTTCCGTCTCAAATCGCACGATAATAAAATGATTTAGAGGGAATCACTATCCTCTCTTGTAGACAACTTACCTTAAGTTGTTGCGATTAATCGTTTTCTTATATACCTCCTTTTTTTAATCTACTTATGACATGAAGTGTAGGGGCTGTGTGAATGTCTAAAGTGAAAGCAAGAATAAATTGAAAGTGTATTGTACCGAAAAAAATGTTGTATCAATTTTGAATTGAAATTAAATTAACATATTAAAAGAATCAAGGATTATTATTGTTTTATGTCACTTTGTAATCCTAATGCCTTAAAAGTTCACTTTTTCTAGTCTGACTCTAGAAAAAGTGAACTTTTCCGTCAAACATACGGACAGCTCGATTAGCGTGGATTCGCAATCGCTTGCATTGGAGAGAAGAGTGGAAAATCTGCCCTTTCACCAGTGAGAGCAGATTTAACCTGATTTATCTAATGGTAGAATTTTAGTGTGGCGGGAACTTAATTCTAGATAAGCTGAAAAAATATGATAGCTCATGAGGCTTTTGGTGGAGGAGATATTACTGTTTGGGCTGGCTCTTTTGGAATGAAATTTTATCAGGTGAACCAACCTAATTACCTGCCTAATATGGTGAATAATTTTCAATTTTAGAATTGGCTCTGTTTTATTTAAAATAGGTATTTTCTAAAATAAAAATATTTAAAAAAATGTATTATATTATAACGAATATTATAATAAATAATAAATTTATAATAAATTATATTATTATAAATGGTTATATTTCTGTATTTGATTTAACACAATTCTGATTAAAAATATTTAAAATAATTTCCTGCATTTGTGCAAGAAATAAAAAAAAATAGTTTGCTCGCAGTCGGTCTGGCGAGTTAAAAATCAAAAAGTTCATAATTTTTGCTCTAATCGTTGTATTATTTAGTTTCTACAAAAAGCCGATTACTTCTCCATGTACCGACTTTATTTACACTTTCACTTGCGTCGTTAAGCCTTTCATTGATTTATTTCCGAGAAATTCGCTGAATGTGCCGAAATCAATGCCGAAAAAAAAAGAATTATTGTAAATACATTTAACTTAAATTTAAAATACGTTTAACACCTTCAAATTCCTTTAGGTTTTTGAGAAATCGCCCAGACCGGGGCGCTTTCCTATATTTTAGGTTTTTAATGTATTTTTAATGTGTTTTAGGTATTTTATAATAAGTCATCGACAGATGATCACTGAGAAAAGGGGGTGTCAGTTTAAAGGGACTTACCCTGTAGGTAGGTATTTTAATAATATTTTATTTTTTAATTTAGAAAGTATATATCAACCCACTTAATATCCAGTATTAACCTCAAAATCTTAACTGATGAGATAAACTCATAACTGAGAACAGAATTCTCTCAGTATCGCGGTTAGTCGCGTTAATTTTCTGTCATTTACTTTCCTGTAAAATGGAATATACCATGAGAAACATCGAACTGAGATGAGGAACTGAGGATTTAGTGCGATTTAGAAAGAAGAATTAGATACAACTGAAAGACATCTTCAGTTGTACGATACCGATTATTATATAATTAAATGTTCCGTACCTTTACGTCAGATCTAGAGGGGTAATTGAAATATACGTTATCAAACCTAATGTCGGAGTGAAAGCTGCCGGGTCGCTTGCCACATTCCTTGCCTTTGTTAATCTTTGGTTCACTATCTAATACGTCAAATATTTTTGTGGCTGCTCCTGTTGCAGCACTAAATACTTCCAGGAAAGGTGCGCCCATACCGAAATTCCAGGTTGCCACCAATGTTGCAAAGAATACCTGCATTCATAGCATGAAAACCAGGACAGTGTAAGTAGATATTTATTAAGCATTAAGCAGAATTTTTTAGGAGAAATATAAACTTACCGAGACCATATTTCCAGGGGTATAAACTTGCTCTTCAGCGGGTAAATGTTTCTCTTCTAGAATTAAGCCAACTCCGTACCAAAAGGATAAAGCATAGCAACTATAGACAAAGAACCAGAGACAGCCGTTACTTAAAGAGTTGAACAAACCTCTCTTGATGTTGTTATTCTTGGCTTTTACAAGAAATTTATTATATCGATTTAACTCTTTGTCTTGGCCATCGAAAGCTACCACTGTTCTTATCGAACTCAGAACCTCTTCGGCTATAGCTCCAGACGACGCGTAAGATTCCAATTCTTGCCGAGAAAACTTGTTTGAAAGCTGTAATAATTTTTTATAATATAAAAAATATGCGCTCGATAAGATAATTGAGGAATACACAGTTTATTTTCTCCGATTTCACCCAGCATGCCTTTCGGATACTTATGACAACAAAGTAAAGCGGGTACTAGCCCTTTCCGGTGTTGCAATAGGTGGTTTTTATATATTTTTCGAAATTTTCTTTTGCAATCTTGTACATAATAATTTTCTCTACAACTTTGCCTAATAAAATTTTTTGCTAACATTGATTTTTAGCGGTCCAGCGCCCATTATATGGTGGATGTTTTCCCATATTCCCATAAGTTGTAGAGAATATTAATATGTACAAGTTGGAAAAAGAAACTTTAAAAAAAGAAACTTTAAGAAACCCTATTGCAACAAGATATCATTTTTCAAAAAAATTATTCGTCCCACACGTTCTATAATTATGTACTATAATGAAAAATCCAATTTTTCCACCTCGGACGCGTATAAGTTAATTGTTTTCTTTATTAAACAGTTCTTTATTAGCTAAGTTCCTTTCTTGCACTTAGACTATTTCGAAAATTATTGCTCTCTCTATAATATAAATTTCTATATGGGATATTTTATTAAATATATAGGTATCAATTTTAATTCCTAGCAACTGAAAGTTTTATGACATATGGAATAGTTAATTAGTACTTAATATGAATAAATCTAACACAGCTAAATATAACACATCTAATAATAAAAAAACAATCAAAATAAACTAAAACAGATGGCAATGACATTCATGAAGCAATGCAGTTTTATTTACATTTTTTTACTGATGTCTTGAATGATGGACAGGGGCAATTAAAAAGATCTAATTTACTGTTTACTAAATTAGCATTGCGTAAAATTCTGGCAATAAGTTCGTTCTGTCCGTAATTACTATGAGAAAAAGTAATATGGAACATTTATGTGATTCTATTTCTTCTTTCGGTATGTTTAATGTGTGCCGTAAGTATTTTTTTAAGAAAAATAAATTAATTTGTAAGCGTCTATGTTACAATGAAATTAAATTGATATTGCTGAGAATTTGGTCATAGGTGTAATGTTCTCTTTGGTAACCCGAATTAAATGCGCATTGTTTTAAAAATTTCCTCTGTACATTTTCAATTAAATTAATATGAATATAATATTTCGGATACCAGATTATACAACAATATTCTAAAATTGATCAGACTGAAGAACAGTACAATATTTTGAGACTATGAACCGAAAATTCAACCCCAGTACGATGGACAAATCTGAGCATCTTTAAAGATTTTGAAACAATATTTTCAATGTGTGTACCATACGACATTTTACAATCGAAAATGACATCAAGGTCCCTCACTTGCATAACATCATCTAATAACATATTATTTAATTTATAATGAAACATCAAATGAGAGGGAGATCGCGTGAAAGTAATTTTGAGGCATTTTTTAATGTAAGGCATTAAGGTTACACCAGTTGTCCAAATTATTCAAATATTTTTGAAGAAGTGTCGCGAGAAGAGAAGACTCATCAGATAGTCTTTAACAGACCTAAATATTTTCAAATCATCAGCAAACATTAAAAATGACCTATTCTTTATTATATTTGATGTCATTTACAAATAAATTAAAAAGAATTGGGCCAATATGGGAGCCCTGAGGAACACCATAGGTAACATCTATAGCAGAAGAAATTACATCGCCATATTTAACAAACTGTACTCTTTCTTTTAAATAACTATCAATCCAAAGTAAAAAATTCCCATGAAACCCCACTTTAAGTTTTTCAATAAGTATGCCATGGTTGACTCTATCAAGGGCTTTAGAGAAGTATGTGTAAATGGAACTTTTTTTTAATGATATGATAATGTAATTACTATAGACATCAAGATTAGTAGATGTAGATTTATTTCGGGACAACCGATGTTGCTGATCAAGGATTAAGTTTTATTAACTTACTTAAGATTTACTAACTTACCCAAGATATAACACCCATAATCGTTGTGGATAATGGAAGAGAAACCATGCAAACTAATGCTAGTTTCCAACCACACGCTAATGCCATTATTATTCCAGCCACAAATGTGGATTCAAAAAAGATAAATATTCCCACTTTTTCTCCTATGCCATCTTCAATTTTTGATATATTCCTATAAAAGCGATGAAATATTACCTATAAGTTTTCCTAACATTCTATATGATCACGAGTATTTTAACAAAAAGCGATTACTTATTTTTTCATAACTTTTCACTAGTATGTATGTGTGTATGTATGTATATATGTCGTAGCGTAGTAGTGGTTCACCTCCAGTACAGCACTTAGGCCTCATTAGGCCCCTTGTACTTTCCTCCTTTTTACTAGAGTTCTTTATTACGGGTGGCTTGGTGGCAAAGTCTCTTACAATTTATGTATGATTCATGGTTCTGAGTTATGTATTATGCATGGTTCTGAGTTACCAACAGTTTTGAAGGCAGGTAGGCCGATCAGAATAATTTAATTTCTCTTTTCGTGGGTGCTTCACCAAGACACTTTTGACGCCTTGACGTACTGACGCTTCACCCCTTTTCATGGATACATATTGTCTGTTTGGTACTGGTACCCCCTTCTTCGGTTACAGTTTTATGTACCACCCACATAAAGATTATGATTAATTAACGGAAAGGCAATTAGGTTAAAGAAAGCTTATATATAAAAGTGTATAGGTGTATAAAGTGTATATATGAGTCAAAATTAAAGTGTTTCAAAAAGATTCAATAGAAAATAAAAAACATAATGCAAATAATAGTGTATTTTTTTAGATTTTTTATCTCCCAAGATTAAACTTCAACACAGGGAGTTGAAGTTTAATCTTGGGAGATAAAAAAATGTAAAAAAATACACTATTATTTGCATTATGTTTTCTATTTTCTATTGAATCTTTTTGAAACACTTTAATTTTGACTCATATATACACTTTATACACCTATACACTTTTATATATAATCTCTGAAACAAAATATTTTATCAATAACGTGTATTAAAGAACTTTTTTTTAACTTATTATATTACAATTTTCTATTGAATCCTATGAGAGAAGAACATGTTTTAAACATATTATAATGCTTAAACATATTATTTGCTTATAACACGTAAAATTATTTAAAACATTTTAAGAGTGAAAGCAGCATTTGAGAAATCTTAAATAATATAGGCTGCCCCAAAAAAAGGCTACTGCATTAAAGTGTATATAGTTTCAATGGCACACTTTATTTCACTTTATTACACATTTATTTTAGTGATTATTATATCCTGAGAAAATCAATAGATCAAATACTTACTGTGTAAATGTTGTAGCGAAGTCTCCAGTTTGATGAACATCGAACCATTCAATGTCTTGGTTTAAAGTTTTATCGAAAAACAATTGCCTTAGTTTATATATCTGAAATTATTTTGTCATTATTTTTCGATTTAATATATCCCTTGACATTCATATTTAATTTGAAATGCTGCTATATCAGAATAGAATTAGCTAAGAAGCTGATGTATTGCAACTAATAAAATAATATCATAATGAAATAATAAAATTAAAGAATAAAATCGTTTCTGAAAAACAAAATGTTTTAAGTTCAAGAGATATTATTATGTAATAAGTAAGGGGGATTCTGATTATACACTGAGCTCGTAAAGTTTGGAATAAATTCAATTAATCGTTATTGAAGGATTTTCACAGGAAATCCTCGGACACGTCAACCTTATTTTATAAAATGTCACTTTTTTCAGCCATCGATTTTTTTTTTGTTTTGTTCGTTTTTGAGCTATGACGTCATCGCCATTTTTTTTAAATGACAACCCATATTTTTTTTCACGGATTTCGATAGAGCAAATTTTTCTGAGTGCGAATATGTCAAAAACATAGTACCTTTAACATTAAAGTTTTCGAGATATTCGGTTGCAAAGTTTATAAAATGTACCATGGCACCATGCATAAGCTATCGGGCGGGTCAAGATTTTTAATAGCTTATTGATTCTAATAGCTTATAGCTTATTACATTTTAAAAGATTAAGGAGTAATATTATTTATTTTGGTAGCTTATCGAACATTTTGAAAGATTTGGGAGTAATCTGTTTAATTTTTTAACAACAATTTAAACAAATAAAAAAATATTTTAACAAATAAATGATAAATAATTAAAGTAAAAAATAAAATCAGAGTAAATTTTCAAAGTGACCTGCATTCACTTCCTGGCAATATCCCATCCGCCACTGAAACTCCTGCAGGACCTTACCAACAGTATCGGGTTGAATGGTTCGAATTTCATTGCGAATTCTGTCCTTTAATTCTTCGATGGTATTTGGTCTATTGAAATAGACTTTGCTCTTTAAATAGCCCCATAAAAAGTAGTCTAGGGGAGTGAGATCTGGAGATCTAGGGGGCCATTCGATAGTTCCCCTGCGACCAATCCAATGGTTAGGAAATACATGGTTTAAATAATCGCGAACGATCACTGCAAAATGGGGTGGTGCACCGTCTTGTTGGTACCATATCGTGTGATGGGGCAGATCTGGATCTACGTCATTTGGGTAAAGTACCGCAAGTGCAGGGACTAAGTCGTCTCTTAAAAATTCTAAATATATTTCACCTGTTAATACGCCTTCAAAGAAAAATGGGCCCAAAATACGATTACCTACAATACCAGCCCAAACGTTAACTTTTTGTGGAAACTGACTACGAGTTTCCATTTTCCAGTGTGGATTTTCAGGAAACCAATATCTACAGTTTTGCCGGTTAACTGTGCCGTCGAGATAAAAGGTAGCCTCATCAGAAAAAACAATATTGCGAAAAAATCCGTCGTCATCAATCAGGCGTTGCAACATGGTTTGGCAAAACTGTAACCTACGGTCAGGATCATCTTCGTTTAACTCTTGGACCAAAACCACTTTATACGGATGCCATTTGTTCTATTTCAAATATTTCAAGACGGAGCTTTGAACTATTCCTTTGTTTGCCGCCACTTGGCGGGTGGGTAAATGGGGATTTTCTTGAAGCTCTAGTAGAACATTCAATTTAACATCTTGTTGCACTGGTGGACGAGCCGTTCTAGGGCGATCTCTCGTATGACCCACTTCTAAAAACTTTTGTTCTATTTTGCTAACGGTGGACTGTGTAATTGGTTCTCTGTTTGGATATTTGTTGTTAAATAAACGGCAAACTTCTACTTGTGTGCGAGCTCTGTCCCCGTAACCGATCATCATCAAAATTTCGATTCTTTCCCTTTCACTCAAACGACGGACCATTTTTAAATAAAATGAATTATGATGGAATAATGATTAATCAACTTACTTAATGATATTATTCAACTGATTAAAACACAAACTTGCGAGGAAAAACTGCAAAATTGTGACAACTGTCAAAACTGTTGTTTTTCCTGTGCTTTCTTGATAAATGATTAGCATTTGGTCATCGCTTGTATAATTCATTCTTAAAACTTTGCAACCGAATATCTCGAACACTTTAATGTTAAAGGTACTATGTTTTTGACATATTCGCACTCAGAAAAATGTGCTCCATCGAAATCCGTGAAAAAAAATATGGGTTGTCATTTAAAAAAATTGTCGATGACGTCATAGCTCAAAAACGAACAAAACAAAAAAAAAATCGATGGCTGAAAAAAGTGACATTTTATAAAATAAAGTTGACGTGTCCGAGGATTTCCTGTTAAAATCCTTCAATAACGATTAATTGAATTTATTCCAAACTTTACGAGCTCAGTGTATGATTCCCCTAACCAATTCCATCTATTCTATGATTAATTGAAAACAATGTTCTTAGGTTCTTGCTTGTAAGATATTACCCCTAATAGCAGTGCCATTAGTAGAGTGAATATGGGTTTCAAAAACACACTCAAATTTAAAATATTTTTTTGTCTAATCTATCAAGTCGTGTCTCCCCCCCCCCCCCCCCATCATCATATTATAATAAAAAATGAAGAGTACGACAAAACGCACACGCACATTTAGCTAAGCTGGGCTGGGGTGGTGGGATATTTGTTGGGAGAGGGGGTAAACGAAAATTTTTAAAATGCCCATAATTTTTCTTAATATTGACCTATCTTAAAAAAAACAAGGCCTTAAGGGCTTTTGCTTCGCTTCTTCATACGCTATACGAGGGCATTAGCGATTTTTTTCTTACAATCAAACGCCTAGCGCGCAAAAAAACGATTTGCCTATTTTTTCGAACGGTGTCTCCGGTATGAGGGAAGGGGCTGGGGGAAATATTTTTTGCACCAATCGACAGCTTATCATTCGACCTTTAGTTATAGCACAACTAGATCAAAATCGGATAATTAGGAGGGGAGCTAGGGAACACACTTATTTTTGACACGTAGAAAGAGCAGGATCTAGCAGGTAGAAATAAAGTAAAGAAAATAAAGAAGTGTTTAATTTATTTCTACTCCAGACCGCCATAACTATTTTAGTTTAAACGAAACATTTTATATATTTTACGCCAGATTACGTATTACGCAAACTATTTAAAAAAATATGTAGTATAATATGTATACGTAAATATATAATATGTTGTATATGCAGTGTTCCGTACACTTTATTATAATGGAAACTCGAAAATAAATTAGCAATTTATCACCGACTGAAAATGGGTTTCGTTTTCATGTTTACAAAACTGCATATCGAGTTCGACCAAAAATACCAAATCTTTTGGAATTTGGGTGGTGCATGAAAGAAAACCGATTATGCACAATAAGTGCGAAACCACATTTAATTAACCGACTTCTGAACGGTTGTATTTTTAATATAACACAATTTTGCAAATGTAAATACATATTTCAATTGTAACACAACCTGTATTTGTACAACAGCTAATGTTCTGTGTTCTATAAGTTTTTGTGAAGGCAAATGTACGTATATCGATTAATAAAACAGTTTTTATGCTTTGTTAATGTTAATACTATGTTTAACAAAATAATAACTATCGTATCATTAAATAGGCGTTGATATTTCTGATCGCAGAGGAAGAAAGAAGAAAGAGGAGGAAGAGGAGGGCTCTTCCTCCTCTTTCTCAACGTATATTATATAATATTCTCAACGTAGGGACATATTATGCGTCTCACTCCGGCTTGACGCTCTCCGAACAGCCGCGGCACAAATCCTTTGTGTTCTACAATGATTTTAGTAAAAAATCTTCTCTACATTACATTCGCGGCATATTATATAGTCATCTCCTAAAATAACAAAGTACCTCGATACAAACTTATACACTGCATTTCGGCCGAATTCTAAATCACAGGCCGGAATATACTTTAAAATTCTTGTGGTTTTAGACAAAATCTGACAGTACTAACTCTACAGTAGTATTCAGCATAGTTTTAGTGGCACACAGCCGAAATCTCAGACAGATACGACAAGATTTAACAGAGATACTATGTGTTAAAAAGAAATGAACGATTTTTGCGACAAATTTTCAAACTTCCCAATTCCGAATCGATTTGCGAGCTCCATAATCGACCTCAACAAGCCATTTTACATAAGCATACGACATCAGTTTTTGTACGTTCGCGAGTTGTATAGGCCACTTTTATTTTGCATATTTGGAACGTCATGCTCTCCGACTATTATGGGTTCGAGGAAAAGATTAACTCTGTACCTACCTATTTTATTACATCCTTTCTGTTTTCGGACCGAGGCGCACAATAATAATTATCTACCATATAGTGTATCAACACAAAGTATATTTATGGTTTTGTGATTCTTTTTGATTTTTTTTTAATAAATCTGGTTTTTTTGAATTTTTCTTTGAGATTTTTTTTATTTCTGTACAATTTTTATTGATCCCAACGCAACATAATATTGTTTTAAAGCCACAATATTATTTCAGTTGGTCGGTGAAGGTGCATCAGCCAAGTAATAAACAATAAAGGACAAGATTACTCATTGATCCAATACATAAAACACGAAATAATTCCACTTACCTGATTGACTGCACTGTAACTAAATAAAACCCCAGATATATAAGTAGTCGCTATTGTAACAAATCCAATTATCGTCGTTTTCACAGCAAATATTCTAACATCTTCCCTTAGTATGTCATCTATCGCGGTTTGCTGTTCTGCAGTAAGGGATTCATTACAAGCCATCACGTAATTTATGATGGAGCCAGACATTTCTCCAAATATAGCTAACATGTAAGGCTGAGCAATGCCACATATGATGGCACATATTGATGCTATCAGTATGTAAAATTTATCTAAAGTTGTAGAAAAGGAAAACTGAAAAATAATAGATGATTTAATTTTACCAATAATAATTGTTTAAAGACATTTTTTGAAAGATATTCTTTTCTTGACACGAAATTATGTGTATAGATAGGATTTATGTCTATAAGTATATTACAGAGCTGGCCTCTTGCTATACTTGTTGAAAATGCATGTCAATTCACAAACAATTCAATTAAATTAACAAATTCAATTAAATTCTCTCAGTCAGTGTGATAAGATTTTCACAATACTTTAATTTTTTCAATTATAATTATTTCTTAAATACAGAAAAGTGGATCAGGAACGCCGTATCTTGCAGGAGAAATAGAGCCAAAAATATATGTTATTTATTTATTTATATGGAAAGTTGGGTGGAAGAACAGTATAACTCCAGTTGAAATTTTGTCCCATACCCACCTATAGTAGGTATAAATCCTATAGTGGGAGTCACCGTGCGTGTTAGAGAACCCTAATTTAAGACGATAAATTTAAGAGATCAAAATTGATGTATCGATTGATGTAAAATATGTTCATTTTTAACAAACAAACAAATTCCGAAACTGTTGCAAAAATACATGCGTTCCATAATTTCCTACTTTTTTGTTTTTTTTTTATTTTGAGCAGGTGAAACGTTACCAGTCCTATACATAAATACTCTGTACAATCTTGGATATGTGACGATAGTAAAAGATAAAATTAAAACACAAATATTGAAAAAAAAAACAAAATATAAAACTTTACAATACCAAAAGCAAGATTAAACAAACCTATAATTTCCTACTTTAAAAAAAACTGTTTTTCGCAGATGAAACACACTTAACAGTGTGTCAAATAAAAAAATACCTATTCGTCTTACATTAATTTATAAGTTAGATAAGATGAACATAAAATGCAGAATAATCAAAAATATACCAAAGAATTTACAATATACACACAACAAAAGAATCTAGGGGACACGACGATAAGTTCATGTTACGACAATGAATAAAAATATAATTATTGCACGTTTAAGATATACTGTTTTTCATTCGATTTGTCACCATCTGACGCTATTTGTTTATAAAGTTAACCTCATGTTTCACGAGAAAATGGCATCTTTTATCAGAATGCCTAAACCCATAAGTTTCTTCTCGTTTCTTTTAGTTAATTGTCATCGTGACACTTGGTGTAGAAGTAACTTCGTACTTTGTAGAACATGGAAAGACATCATTTAGACCGCGGGATACAGTGGCGAACAATTGGTATGCTTCAGGGTGGTGCTAGTGCTATACAGACTTAACACCCCTTAACACCTCTAAAAGTGTTGTTAATCGGTTGTGGCTAAGATATCAACAATTCGATGATGTTTGTGAACGTCATACGGAGGGTAGAAGAGCAACTAACGCAATTCAAGAGCGCTTTTTACGACTTCAGGCTCTGAGATACCGTATATAACCGCTTCCGAGCTGTGTAATCAATTGAATAACACTCATAACATCGTAGTGAGTGACCAAACTGTGCGTAACATGAGTCCATGACTCCATGAGTGCGGAATTAATGCTCGCGGCCATTGAGGGTGCCAAAGCTACTCGCGAGGGAATCGCGCAAAAAGGATACAATGGGCGCAAGAACACGCCATGTGGCAACGTCAAGAGTGGACTCCAGTTCTTTTCTCTGACGAATCTCGCTTTGGTTTGGCACCGGATACCAGAAGGTTAAGAGCCTGGACACGATCTGGTAATGCAGAACGGTTGGCTACTGCTCAGTAGGTAACCAGCCACCAAGGGGGAACAGTGATGGTATGGGGGGGAATTAGCTGGAAGAACGCGGCTTGTTTCTCTGGATGGCTTCTTAAATGCGGTTTATTATCGGGATACTATTCCTACACTTGTTATGCTTCCATATGGGGCAGATATTGGTATTGATTTTACTCTCATGCACGACAATGCCCGTCCACATACGGCGAGAATAGTGCAAGATTATCTTGAAAACCAGCACATTAATATTTTGCCATGGCCTGCAGAGTCACCCAACCTAAATGCTATAGAACACGTTTGGGACATACTAGGTAGACGCCTTTTACGTCAGAATGTGGTGTTTCAGAACTGGAATAATCTTACCGAGTGTCTTATACAGTAGTGGAACGACATACCTCAGGAAGACATAGATAATTTAATTTTAAGCATGACACGTAGATGCAGAGCGGTGATTAATAGTCGAGGAGGTCACACTTTGTATTAACTATTCGTTTTGTCATTTTTTAGCAAAGAAGTTAATTGCTCTTTTTCGTAACTTTTTTTAATTTTTTTTCCTTGTCTCAAGTTGCAGTTGTTTGTAAATTTTTCTTGACTAAAACTGTTTAAAACCATAACAGTAACTATCTTTATTAGTTACTATCTACTAGTTTCATCTAAAATTTATTTATCCTCACAAAATGTGTTGTCCCCTAGATTCTTTTGATGTGTTTAATAATAAAATCAAGATTTTGCACACAGATATTTGCAAAATAAAGTACAAGAAAGTTTCTTTTTTTAAAACTGCATGTTTTAGGACGCCCTTTATTACAGTTACATTTGATCAATTCCACGCAGGCTTTACTTTCTTGTGGGATTGATATCCACTTTGGGTTGGGATGTTTGCTCTCAGATTTCACCCAGCCAAAATCAGAGGGACCTGCAGCATGAATCAATGGTTTTTTGGCAGAAACCCATATGCTCTCTTGATACAGAGCCCTTTTGCAGTATAGTAGTACGGCATCCTGTGTGGCCTACCTACCACGCAGGATGCCCTACTGTATCTGGGTTATTGCTTCGGTGACAAAATGTCTCATTTCTGAGTTGTTTCAAACCTTTTGATTCTCCGCCATAAATTTTAACAAAAAAAAGTTTCTAGTTCACTGAACAAGGGAGAGTTTATTTTAATAGTTGTAAATGGCTTATTCAAAATCCCACACATTGATGATATTAGCGATTCTCCTCGTCTTTGCATTGCAAGGAATGCTGTAATTTTGTATCTTCCTCTTATCGACGACGTGAATCACATCCTGTTAGGGTTGTAAATAATGTAAGTTTTGACCCCAAGGCGTGGTAAAGGTTCCCGATATTTAATATTTAATCTGGACATACACACCTATCTAATTATTTTCGCAATATTTTTTTTTGACGTAGGTATCAACAGAAATAGACAGAATGCAGTATCAACGCATATACAGAATGAATTTCAATATTTTCAATATTAATCACATTTGATGTAAGAACTACTATTTGTTTATCTGTCCCATATAGTAGGTATACAACTTTTTCGCTATACAGTAAGTGAATTTTTACTAGACACTAGTGAATAATGTTCTCAGTGTAAGTAAATAAAACTATAGTTTTAGAGAGTTTTGTTAGGTAAGTATTAAATATACTTACTAGACGATAGTATGGCACTGATTGAGGACGCCTTTTCTTCTCCGTACTGAAATTAAAAATAATAAGTAGGTACTGTTTGCAACATAGAAATACGAGACATAAAAACCCGAGCAAATAACTCTCATTATATCAATAAAAGGAGCCGCCTTCACACTTGCTGCCGCGTTTTAGCGAGTATAACCGATTTCCAGGCATTTAAAGAAAAACAAATTATTTTATATACATCGCCCATCACATTATAACATTATCATATAGTATAACAAAATATTGATCACACTATATACCTTTCGTCATATCATAAACCAATTGGATGGTGAATGTGATACAGAATAAGAATGTTTTCTATTCAAATATTACGCATCAATTTTACACGTTCCTCGGCCGGGTCACATCGGCATCATTGGCATTTATTCGTATGCCAGCTGTGCTAATACCATCGAACGTTTTGGGGTAAAGTGAATTTGGAAGTAATACAGTTATTCTTTAATTTAGTGTATTATTTTGATGGGTTTTGTGTTAAAATTGATTAGTTATTAGTATTCTATCAAAACATAACAACTTGTTGAATGAAAGCGCCTTTAAGTGACGATTTGAGCTTGCTTTTATACTTTTATTATTTAATTTTATAATTTTGTTGGTAATAGATAAGATTTTATGGGTTGATCTGCTTAGATGTTTAGGGATAGAATAGCAAGGCTTCTATATTCGCCAGACCTTATAAATATGATCAGTCCACAACGCGAGTGAACGCTTCTGAATTTACTACTTATCAAAAAATATTTACAATCTCTTTTATGTATTAAAATTTAAATGATTAATTATAAATAATTTTACTTATTAGACCATGAAATCTCTTGATATCAAAGGAGGATTCAAAATAGACTAGTATCCTGTTTCTATGACTAAAATATAAAATTTATTTAGCAAAAAATTTCGCAAAGATTGTTGAAGTCTGAATTTGCTTTAAATTGTATTATGGAATAAGATGGTTCGCAATTAATTAGCACTTATTTAAAATATTTAAAATTAAGAAATTATGTTAACCTATGACACCTATCATATCTTAGATTACTAAAAATTTACGTGGGATATTTAAATCCTTAACAAAGAAAGCAAAAAATGTGTGTATAAATAAACAGAAAAAAAATTTATAGAGGTCTACAATGGTTAAAAATTTTTAATTTGTTTGTTACCTTTGATTTTTGGATTAATCCTTTGTAAACAAACCCGAAACAAAACACACACGCACTGCACTGTTGCACTATTGCGACACTGCTCCCCTATCGGTAGATTTCTGCAACTGTTGATCGGAAATGGAATCGAATATCTGCATTGGCGTCTGTTACGATTGAAACTGCTTCTGGAAATCTCGTTCTACATGCTTGTACTCAGTTTGACTCGTTTATGTTGTTGAACTTTTAATGTATCCTTACACGGATATGATAAAAAAGACGCTTTGAAGCCTATCTAGGACACCCTAGATATCCTCTGACGACTAATATCGCACTACTATTATTAATATTCTTCAATGTTTTACAATGCGACGTTACTCCATTAACTTATGATTACTTCAGTATACAACTTTGACAATTTAAATTAGGTATTTTTTTATTGTAGAAAAGCTCTACACGAAACTACCTCTTTGGGTGCTAAATACGTTCTCTCCCGTTTGTTATACATCCCTACGGAAGTACCTTCACAAAACAAAAACAAACTTCCTTCTACAACAACTATCTGCTGACCAATTGCGAGTCATTATTATTTATAATTTTTACTATTACATAATACATTTACTTTTAAAACACTTTTTATAGTTCTTACGCAATCTTTGCACTATTTATTTAATTCAATACTAGTATACAAGGAGACTACTAGTATACAAGGAGACCATTTTGTATACGGCCAACAAACCTTTCTCACTATTTGTTTCTAAACTATTTTCTCACTTCTGTGAAAAGTGAGAAAATTCTGTGTTGCATTTGCACTACGTATCAACGGAATCGTTATTGTCACCTTCCTGATCTTCATCAGTTTCCTCTGTATTGTTTTAAAAGACCCAGAGATGTTGTGTTAATTGTTTTGTATTATATTCTACTCTATTCACAAAAAACAGCTAAACCAAAAAGACAAAGTTATAGGTTTAGTTCATTTGCACATATTCTTGACGCAAATTTGAATTATTGATTACTCTGAGTGTAATCAAATAAACACCCTGGGAATAAACCCAGATGGGTGTTAAACTGTTAAACATCATAAAAACATCTAATAAAAACAGCAAAACACGGTATAATGTGCAAAAAGCGCTTAAATAATACTAATAAAACCCAAAATGTCAAATTAAATGACACGAAAGACCGCAATCATGATAACAAAGAGTAACATTCATTTTTAGACAAAGAAAAATAAATACTGTAACAAAAAAATTATTTTTAGAATCTTCTAAATCTTGAATTTTTGGTCCGTTTCGGGCATTTTTGACAAAGTCAAATTAGATTTTATTACAAGCATACATGGACAACAGGAAGAACAAAGTTTAATTAAAAAATATAAAAATGTTAATATTTTGATTGAATTGTCTTTAGTAGAATTTTAAACATCCATGAGCATTGATAATAGATCTTTCCTTTACTGGAAACTTATAGGTATGACCAGGACAGTCAAAGTTTGAATGGGTAGGTATGTATAATAAATTAAATTATGACATTGAAAATGCTAAACTTTTCAGAGAAAAAAATCTAACTAATTGATGCATATGTTATGTAATTCTTATTAAATGCATCGATAAACGGAAATAAGACTGGTATATAATATATTCACATGAAATTTATTGTACATTAATACAGTCAGGATTTAGAAAAAAAACATGCCTGTTTACTTACCTGTTGTCTACAATTCCATCATTTTCATTAGAATATCTTAAAATTTGCTTCTCGCCCATTGCTTAAACTTTAAATACAATATATATACATAAAACCATGGAAGTAAATAGTACTCATTAATGATAGGTCCCGGTTTATTAAAAGATGAAAGGGCAATAGATATTCACAGAGGCATTGCTATGCATTTATTAAGACAACATAAGCAGTAAGCATATATACACATTCATATTGTTCGATTCAATTAATTTACTCTGTGCAAGTCCATCACCAGCTGCTAAAGCTAAATATTTTAATAGTTCGTTTTTATTGTCAATCCTTGAACCTCAATCACAAAATTATATTGCTAAATAATAAGTGACGCTTCTTGCCACTTTAGGTTTTAAATTTACATGTGTCTAAAATAATTAAATTCAATAGATCAATATTTCACGGTATTCCAATAATTCTTAGTGCTTGTTTCAATGTCATATTAATTGTAATATCACAGCTTGTGATACCAGACTTATCTACATTTTAGAGTTATGTTTTTCATTTTCAATATATTTTGAAACTAAAACTATAACTATATATTAATTAATAACTAATAATATTAATAACTATAACATATATATTAATTAATAATAACTGCATTAATTTTAAATTGCATTCTTGTTGGAGTAATAATATTTATTACGTGTTATAGCGTTGAGTGAATAATTTCACTCAACATTTATACCTATATTATCGAAAAACTCGAGTGAAAACCTATTATAGTGATATGTTTAATGTTACTGTCATATTGTGGACTGACTGATATTTTAAAAGAATCTACAATAGATCTGTTTTGTTGGGTAGGTACCAACTTTGTACTGGTAGATATATCCAGTGGCGGCTGGTGATCTTTTGATTCGAGGAGGCTAATCTTACAGGTAGGCTAAAATGCGCCGCAGGAAATATTTTTTTATTTGTCAAAGTCAATGGTCTAAAGTGATGGTTAGGAAATAAAAAAATAATAGACTTTGGTCTGACAATCAGTTATATTTGGCTATAGTCAGTTGTGAAAATACACTTAGATAAATATACTATACTGTTCAGCAAAAAAAAAGTATTTTTCAGTATCTTTGTGTTCTGTATACATGGCATAATAAAAATTTAATAAACGTTTTAAAGTTTAAAAAACCAGTAAAAACCGAATTTTATGTACTAGCAAAATGAAGGGGGAGGTTTAGCCTCCATTGCCTCCCGTGAGGATCAGGCACTGGGTATATCATTGACACAATGGTAGGTATAATTTAGGACAAACTGTGAAGAAATTAATAGGCAATATAATAATCACATTGTACAAGGGTACAGTATAATTATGTACTGCTACTGGAAGACAGCGAGCGGTTCTATAGCAGTCTCTGTGACACATTAAACTCTTCACAGATCACAGAAATGCTGCCTGAGTAACCATCTGTTATTTTGGAGTTATATATTCTAGTATAGTAATTATGTAAATATAGTAATTATGTATAGTATAATGTTCTAGTATTATGTATGTATCTATATGGGTCGGAATGCATGATACTAAGAGTACAAGATATGATCACTTGGGAAACGCGTTTTGAACAAACTTGCGCATGACGTCACCCCGTGACAAAAATGTATGGCGATGTATGGAGACGAAAGCTTTTTACATGGTTTTATTATAAAGTTTCGTTATGATTCTACTCGATATAACTATTTTGGACATTGTGTAAGTATACAGGGTGTTTACGAACTTGAGAAACATTTTATATTTTAATTTTTCTCAGTTATTAAAGCACTTTCATTAGGTTTATTTTTTGTAAATCATTTACTTTTAGCATAATATATTATCATGAATTAGAAATAATCTCCCAAGTTATTAAATACCCTGTATAGGTAGGTACAAAAAAGAACAAGACAACCCATCCAACATGATATTCCCGCTTATTAAAGGGCCTGTACCCCGAACACTGGCAAATAGCTGGTGTCGGAAAACTGGGAGCTGGTACTTTACCGTTAAAGGTCTACTACGGCACGAACTGGAATCAATGACTATCCACGTCTATAATCCTTGAACTGGAATGGCACTTAGTAGAAGGATTGTTTGTAAAGAACCTGTACATTAATTAGTAATTTACTTTTCTATAACTGCACGGGGTCTTTACAGTTAAAGCAAGTGAACGGGTAAATACCTTATATATAAAAATTACTAAAATATAGATATAAATATACATTAGTTTATTTTATATATAATTAATTAACAAAACCGTTACAAAACAACTAATAATATTCACATTTCCTTTAAACATACGCGTCAATTTAGCTTTGTTTATTTTTTATTTTCTTCCCGTGTCGTGTTGCTGTTCTGATTTTGCAGATGTCGGATGTTGTTTGTTTGGTTTTTGGATTTTTTAGTGTTAAATTTATATTGCTGATTAAATTCGTACCATAATTATTATTCGTACATAGTGCAGTTTTTTTGCTATTTAGAGCAGGCATCAATTTAGCATGTACACACAACCGCACGAAAGATAAGTTTTGACATAACCATAACCTAAGTTTTATTTGGCATCTTTAGCTAAAATGTTCGTTTATAACGTATATATTTCATACTCTTAATTATTTATTAATATAATTATGTCACCAATAATTAAAGAAAAGAGTAAAAGGCAAAGACGTGAAGGTACAGCATTATCTTTCAACTTCCACTTATTTTTGGTCAATTGCAATAATTTTTCTTTAACATGAAAATCATAATCAGAAAAATGCAACATATTATAGCACTTTTAATATTAAAATCATGCGTTTGGTAGCAATTTTGCACCCATAATTTACAAATCTCTGCTGCAGTTGGAAACTAAAGTATCGATATGTACTGGAAGAATTTTTACTTTTTTTATTATTGTTACTGGTACAACCTTTCATTGCACAGTAAACCATTGTTTATCACAATCACAAATGACCAAAATAATTAAAATAACGTATTTAAACTTATAAAATAATGTATTTAAACTTTAAAATAATGTATTTTAAAGATGTGTCAAATTTGATTATTTGAAATTTGTCACGGAATGACGTCAGCAGAGGGAGGGAGATAGGGGATCGCATGCGCGTTAGCATATCTTGTAGTCTTAGTATCATGGTCGGAGTGTAGTGGTTTCAGTTCCACTAGAGTACTCATTAGGGCCTCATTAGGGCCTTTGTGCATTCCTCCTTTTTACTTGAGTACTTTTCTTCAAACCATCCTATTTATTACGAGCGACTTGGTAGCAAAGTCTCTTTACAATTTTTATGTATAATAGCATGGTTCTGAGTTACCGAGATTTATTATTCAGTCCTCATTACCATTTATCTGGTACCACGCACCCGCGGCAGATGTTGGGTGTTCCCAGGTCTCAGTTGGACTGCCACAGCCCATCCCCAAGCCTGCCTAGGTCACCCATCCAAATGCCACCAACACTCGTCTTGCTTAACTTCGAAGATCGAAATCTTACCGGTTCTAGTGTTATTAAACGACCTTGGCGCTATATATTGTAACGTTCCAGTCATATATTGTAAAGCTTGGCTGGTAATGAAGCTCTTATATATATCTTTTATCACATTTCTTATAATTCAGTGATATAATGGCCAAATTTTAAGAACAACATGAACGCTGATGTCTAGTATTTCAGCGAGGTTTGTAATTAGAACGTTTCATTAATGAGTTCATTCCAATATGTTGCATTTAAAACTGAACTAATTGAACACAGATTTTTCTTAATTAGCATTTTGTAACCAAATTAAATTGGAAACATCAGCATATTTATCTAGGTACTTACAGCAGCCTGCAATTTTGTCTGAGAACGGTATAACCCTTAACATTCATGTTACTTATACTATTTTTTACACGATCGCAATAAATGAAAACCAAGTTATACATACCTACGTATTTAATTTTTTATGAAATGTCAAAAATGACGTTTCATAGAAATATAACGGAAACCAAAATTGAAAAAATGTAGTGTTTCAATTTCTTTTAAGTAATTGTACAAACCGCACATTTAATTTTAACACCAATAAATAGATTTAAATATAAATCTTTCTTTTAATTGTTATGAACTTTAATATTATATTTAAATTTTTTATATGTGTGAACCGTGCTTAATGTTCGTGATTGTCAGTGATCATCTATGATCTTTGCGTCATTGTGTAAACTAGGCTTTATGTCTTGATGTATGTGCACAGAATTGTAAATGAGTTGTATTTGTTTGAGCTGTCAATTAGAGAAGTATTAAAATTGGAGGGAATTATTTTATTAAAAGCGTAAATGTGTTAAAATCCACCTTAAAGTGTCCAGGGTCTAATGGATTAACATAATTCAACAAAATTTTAAACTGGATTCTCGAAAACCCATTCTAAATCAATGCCATGTGAAAAATTTCCATTTTGACAGTTTATACTTACCGTTTTAGAGCGGTAAGTAACACTTACCTTACTGTTAGCATTTGCCGCCAGTAAGCGCATCCTACTGTCGTAGAAACGTCCACGGTAAGTAAACAAAAAATGATTGATCGTACAAAAAAAAAATTAGAGGGAAAGGTGTACAGCCAGAGTTGACATATAAGTGGCAGTGCTCTAAGTTTGTCTTCATATTCCTAAATCTCGATCCAACTGTCAGTGTGTAAATTGTAAATCATAATAATTTCAACTTTAAATATCTATATCAACCTCTACTGCCAGTAGAGTCATTTATATCTACGTCAACCAAAAATTTCGGTACAAATATTATTTATATTATAAATTATAAACGTATGAATAAGTATAAGTATCTGACTTCTTAACCATCGCGGTTAGAATGGGGAATGATTATCATCATTATTGTTAAAAAATAAATACGTATAACATTTTCCTTGGAAACTAACGTATGACCTGTTTTTATTTGTATATTTTGGTTTTAAGGTGATGAATAATAAAATCCTATTACTTATTTCTTTCATTTTTATTAATCAAAAATTCATAATAAATGCTAAAATTACAATCTTTCATATAAATACATATAACCTAAGTCTTTTGGTGGGTTTTCAGATAGAGCTACTTTATTATCATTAAAAATAATCCATTGCTCATTTTTCAACAAATGTGCAACATAGTGACCTACCATGGTGGATGTACCCATGTGGGAAATAAATCCAATGAGTTTGTACTCTACAAAAAAATATACATATTAATATTTTGACATTTTATGACAAAAAAATTATCAAATAAAAAAATTAAAAGATGAACCTTATCGATGAACCAAAGAAACGATATTTCATGACATTGTATGTATAATGAAATGTCAGAAAACCTTAACCCGTTTTGTAAAATAAAAATTGCGAGATCTTGGAGTAGATGACAGAGGATGAAGATGGGGAAGAGGGAACAGAGAATGATAATGAGCTTTAGAAGTCACTAAAACAAGCAAAATGAAAGATTAGGCCTACTGGGGAAGTCATCTAAAAAAACATGCACCTTGCAGCCTACCAAGGTGGGGTAATACTCCGTTTCCCTGGCATATAGTGTGAAAACGGTTTGCTTTATGTCAAATAAAATATGTATGGAACATTTTCTTAAGACCATTTTTCAATCTCTATTTTCTACAATAACCAAAAGTTATTGGACAACAAGTTATTGGAAGCAAAATATTTGTGCAAAACTGATTTGTGACATTTGACCTTGAATATCTTGAAACGCAAACAAGACATCAGTGAGGAATTTTGACATTACTATTACTATTAGTAATATAAAAGTAAAGGTGTTTGCAAAATTTCCACTCCTTTTGATTCTTTGGATACTTGTGACTAGACTACTAGACTATTAATGCATCAATCTACGAATGACATTTTCTCTCACAGAATGCAGATTTGTATTACCAGCCTCGAAGAAATGTCATCACAACTTCTCTGTCTAATGATTCTAATGAAACTGTTGGCTTTTGCGTAAATGCCACTACAGAAGTCTTTAAAATTAAGTTCGATAAAATGAAAAATAGAGAAAATAAATTTGAAATCAGCTTAATCTACTTCATTTTGTAGTTAATAATATTATCTTCGTACACTCGCAGCTTCTAATTTGAATTATTTTGCTTTCGATGCTAAATAATAGTTAAAATTGAAACTACTTACTGCCTTCTCCGTCTCTGAATTCAGGTGGCGGAGGTGAACTCACATTATCCAACTCGTCTTGATGTGAGAAAATCCAGTCCATCGCCCGTTCTACATTATTCTCGGTAGCTTTTAAGGCTTTTGCTGCTTGCTCCGGAGTGAAACCCATCGATACAATCATAGCTAATGAGTCCGAGTTAGGCACAAATTTGGTATTTTCTGTACCAGGAGGAACAAAAGGATCTGTGAAGTCCGAATCTGTAATATGCTCCATTATCCAGGCTGTCGCTGGTTCTAGACCAGAATTTCCTGTATGGAAGACTGCCCTTTTACAGGCCTCTGGTGGAAAACCTACATGAATTAAGTCAGATGTGTTTAAACATTGTTTAGGTTTAAGATTATTATATTATTTTATTTTTGAACTATTAAACTGATAATTTACCCATATCTGCTAACTGCGCCAAAACAGCCTCATCCATTATCGGAGCTGGAGGTTGAACTTCGGGTTCTGGTAAAAGTTCTTCTTCTGGCAGAGGTCCACCACCTCTGAGTGGGGAAATGTCTAAGATGTCTGGCATTTCAACTGACACATCTAATTTAATTGGTACCCAATCCTCACGTAACATGAATTTTTTCAATTGAATTATTAAGTAATCTGGAAAAGAAGCCAATCTCGTTGTTCTGAAAAAATAAGAAAAAAACAAACATTTCCCTTATGTCAAGAATTAAAAGCTTTTGATTGACGTGCCGTTCGCTTTGTAGACCAAGGCCTTTGAAAATGGTAAAAAGCGAAAAAACCTGTTTTTTTAACCTGCAAAACCTGTTTTTTTGCGGTTTTTTTACACCATCAGAAAGTAGAGATTTTAACGAACAAAAAGCCCACCGACTCTTTTAAAAAGGCAGATATTTTGAGGCGAGAATTTTCGATTGAAAATTAGGGTGCTTTTTCGATATTAAGTCAAAATAAGGTGAAAAAATTAATATTTTAAATCAAAAAAATTACAGTGTGTTTGGGACATAAGAAGGCAAGTTTTCACCAAATTTCTTTAAAAAAAATTTTGTTTTGTAAAAGAAAAATAAAAAACCAAAAACTTTAGTTATGTGAATTTTTCACATACATTTTGAGGTTATGTGAAAAAAGTGTAAATACAAAAGTTGTAGATCTTTTTATTACCTACAGCTTTGCCATTTAACTTTTTTCCATAGGCCTTGTAGTTTTGCCGGAAATCGAGATAAACCGTTTTTACCCTTAAAAACTCCCCCTTCCACTTCCCGACCTCAGATCGCCCGTAAATTATTTTTCCTTTCATTTTTGTTACATTCTCTTCCTTTTCCAATGGGTTTCATCCTACTATTATTTTTTTTGGTTTCAAAAATTATCGACCCTGATCTAAAAAGCATGAAAAGAAACTAAATATTCGATAAAAATAATAGACGCTCGATAAATGGAGAATGCTCGACATGAAATCTAAGTATTGTTAAAATTATAATTTTTTTATAAAAATAATAGATGCTCGATAAATAAAATGATTGCTCCGTACCAAATTCACAAGCTTTCTAAATTAATAAATATTCGATAAGAATAATATAAGCTCGATAAATGTAACGTAAAAATTCAAATGTTTCCTAAATTTTAAGGTCTGCCATGGACCAGTTTTGCGACAAATACTTTTGCTACGTGTCGACAACTGACTAAATAATAAAAATACGTGTACATGGGATAAGGTCTGCCACAGAGGACCAGTTTTGCGACAAAAATATGTGTATATGGCACAAGGTCTGCCCAGGAGGACCAGTGGATTTTTCAAGAAAATTATCTACCATTTACATCTTTATTGAGAGCATATTTCATTAAAATACCAACCAAATTGTGCAAATTGTATATTTTATATTGTGATTTAAAAAAATATATACTGGGTTCCCCATAATAGACTACCCATTTTATATTATTAATAAATTCCCTATGAGATAACTAAATAGGTTGTTCTCTGTGGGATTATTTTCTGTAGTCTTTGGGATTTAAGTAAATTATTAATCAAGGATCTTTTGGTATTATTGGCCCTTATTTTTTTGAGGATGAAGATAACCGCGCTGTAACAGTAACATCCGAGCGCTACGTTAATATGCTAGAGACATTTCTCATTCCAGAATTAAATAGACGAGGATTACTAAACAATGCCTTACTATTCCAGTAAGATGGGGCAACAGCTCATACCGCCAGAAACTCAATGAGGGTCCTGCGAGAAATGTTTAATGGCCGACTCATTTCTCGATTCGGAGATTTGCCTTGGCCTTCGAGGTCCCCCGACTGAACGGCACCCGATTTTTTCCTGTGGGGATATTTAAAAGCCAAAGTGTTTGCGAGGCGTCCAGGTACGATCGAGGTAGTCTATTATGGGGAACCCAGTATAAGGCATTTCGTGTTTTATTATATACTGCGTTTGTATCGAGCATTTAGTATTTTTTTTTATCTGAAAACTATTAAATTACTGGCTGTTAATTCGGACCCAATTGTTAATAGATATTAATCTGAAAGTTAAACAGAAGTTATCATAGATGTCCGTGCTAGTGACTAAAATAGTTTAGTTCTTGTGCCTGACTGAGTTCCGTCGAAAATGCGACACGTAGACACACTAACAGTATGGCTAAAATAGAGGTACTTTAGTATTCATGTAAATTACTCTTCTGTTCTCATGAGCCTTGAAAATTATCTCACTCGCTAGAGGCAGCCATTGCGGATATGTTGATATATAATCCAATTATATTAATTTTCATAGTGGAAAAAACATGTACACTTACACTTAAATACACACAAATAAGTACACTTACTTTCTCGCTGTAACATTGTTCCCAACTGCAGAACTATAAAAATTATTGATTATTTCAGACTGCGTGAATGATTCGAGGCAAGAGAAGAATTTAATTCTGGGTCGCACCATCGTATTGGGGTCTAGCCTTTTGCCATGAGCTTCCGCTTCTGCTCTCCTAGCTTCATACGCAGCAACCTAAAAATAAGAATGCAATCGCTGTTAAGCAGAAATAAGAAATAATGTGTAATGCAATGAAGGAAGAATAAAATAATACAGACCCTGTTTGTAAAACTGGTTGCCATTGTAATTACATTACAAAAATACAAAAACATAAAAACAAAAAATAAAGAAAATCAGTCAAATTATTCTTCTAATCTATGCATTAAAAATCCAGATGAATATAAATTGTTGCTGATTGTGGTAGAAATTATTTATATGAATGAATAAGTAAATAAAAAGGATTTCCTAAATATAAAAGCAAATTTTTATAATAATTCAGAAAAATTTACCATATTCCATGTTTAAAGTGTAAATAAACTTCCACAATTAAAAAAATAAAACGATAAAAGATTATTCAGAATTCAGACTTACTTCATCCTTATTTATAGCGGAATCCATGGGTATTAAAAGGGGAAGGATGACATCACTCCTAGTTAAATACTTGACCTTCTTACTAGCACTACACTGAAACCTTTCCTCAACTTGAAATTTGAAGCATTCTCCTGGATTCTGTTGATTTTTCGTATTACGTTCTAATATTGTTAACAGGTGGAGTAAAAATTCTTGAACATCTTGTTGCTTCTTTGTGGAAAATTCTGGATGTCCTCTACCAATCAACGTTTTAAACATAAGTGGGCAGATTCCTGGCGGATCAGCATCTACAGGTGATCTTGCAGGAGGGGGAACTGAGTATTTACCGGAGAGAAGACCATAACCCAACTTGGCCCTAGAATATGATTTTTATTTGATTATTATAAACATTACTGGATAGGGCTGGAACCTTTGATGTAACTGTAACACTCGGAGTAGTTTCCACAAACACTTTCACTTGGCTCGACGCGCGTTTCGCCAACCAAGTTGGCATCATCCGGAGACGATTAAAACTAATCTTAAACTACAAAATCTACCATATTTATACTATTTTCATGGTGACGTCATTATCTTCATTAAATTTCACGGTGATATCATTAGTGAATGATATCACCGTGAAATTTACGCGTGACTAATCACGGTTCAATGATCGGTTACTAAGCAACGCGTAAAGCGGGCTACGGTATGATATCACCGTGAAATTTACGCGTGACTAATCACGGTTCAATCATCGGTTGCTAAGCAACGCGTAAAGCGGGCTATACGGTATAGGTCCCTTGTCGCTATTCATACTACTATTACATTTTACAATTTCTATGCTCTCAAATGCATCCAACTGTCTATTATTGGTCACATTTCTAACTAATCTTAAATTACTAATATCTATTCTATGATTGTTGTCAAAAGCATGTTGTGCAACACTAGACTTATCTGTTATTTTAGATAAGCCATATTTTAGATGAGCCATATGCTCTTTAAATCTGGTGTTAATTGATCGTCTCGTTTGTCCAACATATTTTCGATCACAATCATTACAACTAATTTCGTAAATCCCAGACCTTTTAATCGTCTCCGGATGATGCCAACTTGGTTGGCGAAACGCGCGTCGAGCGAAGTGAAAGTGTTTTGGTGTTTGTGGAAACTACTTCGAGTGTTATTATAAACCTTATTCGTTAACGATTACGAAAATGATTATTAAGAGCACGAATCAGAGTACTTTCTTATGAAAATAGCCGCGAGAGACGCTAATATAATTTTATAATATAATTGTGGAAAATATGTAATTCCAACAACAAGTAATTCCAATTGCTGCGCCTTCGAACTTAGTATTTTTGCCATCTGGTTGAAAATTGGGCTAGAGCGATAAATTATTGGGCAATTCTTTATTATTTTAAACATTTTTTTAAGTAGATATGCTTATAGATTCTGGTTATTTATTATTGTCTCTTACTTGGATATTTGGACGTTTTATTATTTTCTATATTTCGAGAAGTTTCATACTTCCACACGGATTTGTCTGTAAAATTGCCATAAACATATAAAATAACTAAAGGATCAACATGGGAATGTCACCAAGCACTTGTGAGAGCATGTCAGATGAATAACATCAAGGGGCCCAACAAGGGCCCACAACAATAACACAAGGGGCCCAATGGGGCCTAATTGCAGCGGATCTCTGATCCGCACTCCGGACATATTCCAGATTGCCATAAACAAAATCATTTTTTGCGGTTTATGATCAGAATCGACTTAAAATTTTTATCTTGGGGTTGAATTTTCTCAAAAACCGTTAATCTTACGAAGAAAAAGTATTGATAATAATTAAGTTTTTTGTAGCCAATTTCCTAAGCTACAGATTCGTAAACCGCTTTTCGTGACCTTTGACCCCGAGTATCATTTTCAGCGGCACATATATCGATGGGGACTTGGGACTCTTGGGATATTATTTAGAATCACAAAAAGAAGGTTCATGCAAAAATCCAGCTTTCCCCTAATTCCTCCGAAGTTTGGCATTTTTTTTTTCTTTATTCCGTGATTGTCTTTATTCCCTGAACTTTGAGGCAAAATTCGGTTCGAAATATTTATAAAAAAAATATATTTGTATTTGTTTTCTATCACGCATATTAAATATAACTACTTATTAACAGCTACTGTGTGAAAAGAAGAAAAATAACTTACATCTGAACATTGAAATCGTCTGCTGGATCCCTCCCTACTTTGTCAAAGATTCCATCGGCACCATCGTAGTATTTATGAACAAAATCAGGGATCCTAAATATCATTTGCATAACACTGTTCAGATAACAGGAATTGCCCATATTAAGCATCCCAGTATACCCGGGGCCATATATCGGCTTTAGAGCTCCTGAGCTTTCCTGCAGAGCAGCCCATTCGTTTGTTTTTTGATTAAGTTCTAGTTCCAATTCTACCATCGATTTTTCAGTTTTTTCCATATTTGCGATATTAATACCTAAAACAACAATGTCGTCAAGCCCAGAAGAGGAACTTCTCTTATATTCTTATTATTTTATTAGGTTAGTTAGCTGTCAGCTGGTTATTAAAGTCCATATTCGCTTGACATTTGCTTTGTTGCCAGTTTGTTACAGCAGCGTCAAATAGAAATTCCCCAATTCCGATTTATAATCAATTCGACAAGAATTATAGAATATGAACATTAAGTGCCTGACTCGATCTATATTGAACATTTCGATTTGTCATCATTCTGATTCGACGTATCCATTTCGAATTGCTTAGTGAAAAGTTACAGAATATTAAGCTCCCAAGTGACTTTTTAAGTTGTTAGTTACCACGCTAAACTGTGTTCTGCAAGCTTAGAGGGCACATTAGTCTTAAATTCAGGGGAAGATTAGATTCATGGAATTTTTAAGCATAAGTAAATATAGTGAAATGTCTTTTTGATTGAATCATTTTAACTGTATTTAGACGACAACAATAATGGCTACACTAATAAGATACTACAGTTCATTCATGTATGTGTAGTTAACTGACCGCATATAAGATACCGCGCAGTTGCCACATGTAATTCTCAAATTTCTCAGTATTCAATTAAAATATCAAACAATAAAATATCCACAATACTATATTAATACTATATTACACAATACTATATTAAAGTTGTATATATTATTTATGAATGTTAATAAATAATAATTGTGCACACAATAATATATTATAGGCCAAGATGTTACGTTTTTACATTTATTTTCGTCTACGTTAAATATGGCAATTACGTAAACATCTATTTTTATAGTTAAAAGCGGCTACGCCGCTCTATTCTTCTGCGTGACCTTGAGTCTGGCGCAATATCTCGTTTCAACTTATTGTTATGACGCGCCGTCTGTGTTTAGTGAACGGAGTAGCAAATGTTCCCCTCTCTTACATAGGCGGATCCATGGGCTATACGCGTTATTAGTAGGTAGGTACCTACTTACACAATAAATATGACTGTATTTCAATTGAAAGTATATTTATTTTATTTTTCCGTTTTAAAGTTTATTTTTCTCGACTACTTAGCTGTTTTGTACATATTTATTTTTGTTTCTTGTGGGAAATATGGCTACTGGCGAACCACCCACTAAAAAATGGTAACGCGCTGAAAGCAATACTTCATGAGTGGTGTGGAAACTTGCATTCAATATCAGCTGTGGTGTTGAAAATATGCATATAAAAACCTTCTACTTTCACCCCCCTAAGAAAAAAAAATGTCTACGCCAATGAAAAACATTGTGTAGGTCAGGGTTGCCGGTCGTTCAACTACACATACATATTGTACGCCGTATAGGAAGCTTTATCTGTGTAGGAAGTTACCATAGCTTAAATAGAAAATAATGCGTTCAGTTCAGTTATAGACCAGGGCTTAAGCCTTTGAAAATGGTAAAAAGTGAAAAAAAAATAGTAGGATGAAACCCATTAGATAGGGAAGAGAATATAACAAAAATGAAAGGAAAAATAATTTATGGCCGATCTGAGTAAAAAACGGTTTATCTCGATTTCCGGCAAAACTACTAAAACGACTTCCGCCTAAAGTCCTATGGAAAAAAGTTAAATGGCAAAGTTGTAGGTAATAACAATATCTACAACTTTTATATTTACACTTTTTTCACATAACCACAAAATTTATGTGAAAAATTAAAATTTTTGTTTTTAATTCTTTTACAAAAAAAACTTAAAGAAATTTGGTGAAAACTTACCTTTTTATGTCCCAAACACACTGTAATTTTTTTGATTTAAAATATTTATTTTTTCGCATTATTTTGACTTAATATCGAAAAAGCACATTTTCAATCGAAAATTCTCAGCCAAAATATCAGCTTTTTTATAAAAGTCGGTGGGCTTTTTATTCGTTGAAATCTCTACTTTCTGATGGAATAAAAAAAATATACATTACTATGGTAAATGTTCTCAGAAAATGCATGGAAATGAAAAAAACTCGAATCAAATTTTTTTTTTAATCATTATGTACAATTTTGAGCTATTTATTAAAATGTACACTTTAATTACTCGAAAAACCTAAGATTCCATGTTACATTGATAAACAAAAAAATTGCAAATCGAAATATACTACTATAATTAACAACCAAATAAGTTATTAAAGTTAATATTTAATAAGACATCTACAATATTTTGAGAAAGTTGTAGAATCTTCGTTAAATTATATGCATAGATGCCTATTTATTGCTATTTTAAGATAACTTATATACCTGAGTGACCTACGGAAAATTTTAGCCGGAAAATGTTTCGACCCTGGTCTATATCAGCTAGCTAATATTGAGATGTCTACGTGGAACAGTTAAGATGCTTACCCCAATGGGCTAAATGTTGTATCAGATTAGGATCCTCCACCATATCATCCTCACTGTAACTGAACACATCGCCTTTGCCATCTTTTGTAATTGTTCCTAATTTAACAGCTAAAGGATGACCCGTAACAGAATAATGCTCCATTGCGTGGTTGTTACCACCAGATCCATCATAAAATTTTCTACCGCACAGAATAGAACCATCCGTGAGATTTAACCACAGGTTATCTGTCTTGTCACATTTTTCACATTTCCAGCCTGTTGGCGGTATCTTCTTTCCGTTATCTAGTTGTAGTAGGTTATTCGCATGTTTAGATATAATACGTGCTTCGCCATCCCACGTACCGCTGAGTGCTTCTATTTCGGCCAATTTACTTGCAGACGGTAAGTCTATTATGGCTTGCACTGATGACTTTACCTAATAAGAAGTGATTAGTTGGTATAGTAAAAATCACATAAGTCAGTCAATTTTGACATAATATATGACGATTGTGATTATCTGATTCGCCAAAATCGCAGTCCTCTGTCAAAATCATCCACCTTATATGCATTTTACTAGCCTATTATATTTATTACATTCGTACAGCCTGATAGAGACTCGTTATCACTTGTCTCGTAAATTGATAAATTGAAAGATACAGAAAAATTATTTTTCTGTGTCATCAGCACCATGTTGAATTCTTTCGTACTTAGTATCCTAAGTATATCTAGGAAAATGGATAGCTAGAAACTAGCAACAATGTATTGGCATCAGTGAGAGGTATATGTGCAACTAGTAAACAATTAATTCTGAACACTTTTAAATTGTTTAACAATGAAAATATTGTTATTTGAATACATTAATATGGTCACATCATTAATTTAAGGGAACTAATTTTATAATGAATGAAAAGTTGTAAGGATTTAAAATTTGTTGGAGCTCCTACTGACATAGTTTGGTTGGACAATATTTGCTAGTTTACGAGAAATTACATTTTCTTTCAAACTGTATGTCTAAAACAGTTAATTAGAACATTAAGAAATTTTGAGGTTTTTTCTTAAGGTGCCTAATAAAATTTAAGCCTGGGAATGGTGTAATATCCAAATGAATCATATTTGAAAATTTAAATTTGAAGATTGGCAGTGCCAGACTACTACAAGTTTGGATTAGCGAGATTCTACTGTACATGCTTTAGATATTTTTTATTTCCTGGGATGGCATTGTCGGATGCGGAATCCACCTTAACATATATGTAAATCTTTTTTGTTGTAGTCTCAAGCATTTTCATTTAATTGGTAATTGAAGGCAATAATTCACGTCGAAATATATGTAAAATTTGGTCTTTTCCCATATATTTACATTTTCAGTTTTTCTGGTAATGGTAACATTGCAGACAAAATCCCGATCCGAATATGTAAAGATTGGCCTGTTTTAATGTTTTCCGTATAATTATCTGCTATTATCAGTTTATTTGTGATGGTAACTGCAGAGGTAATATGCATGTCAACATATAAAAACTGGCCTTTTGATGTATTTTCCACATGAAGGCCTAATTTAGCAATTTCAAGTTTTCTGATGATGGTAACATGGTAGGCGATGGTGATAGCCACATCGAGATTTCTAAATATTGGTCGTTTCCTGTGTTTTCCATATCCTATACATTCCTAATTTAGGTACTTTGCAGTATTTTTTGTCATAGCAACTTTGGGGGCGAAATTCACGTCGAAATATATAAAAATTAATCTACAGTCTAAGATTTTTCATATAAATGCATAATTTACAAATTTCAGTCTTCTGGTCATGTTTATTTTCGGTAAGTGATACCGGTGTTGAGAGATGAAAACAGGTTTGAGATGAAATTCCCAAATTAGAAATTTTCAGTTTTAGAATGTCTGTGAGGGAGTATAGTTGCAGCTCCTCAAACTGATTGCAAATATTATAAAGAAGGATTTAATAGTTTCATTTGCAAGTAATGGCTGTACATTTAATTGCTGTAAACCAGAAATAAAAAAGAACATAGCTTGGCAATGAAACTGTGGACCACAATAATTACGATAGGTACATATAATATCTCAAATTAGGTAGGTACTGGTGGACGAACAAACTATAACAACCAGCTTGACGAAAAATTTGAAAAACTAGAAAATGATCTAAAAATTGAGAAGTATAATTAGACATCCTTAGAAATTATATACAATAATTTAGGTACAAAACGAATGCAAACAAAAAACCGAATAAAAATGATAAGATAGTAAAAAGTGTGAACCTGTTACCCTTTATCAAATAAAGAATTAATAACCACTTACAATTTCTGGTAAATTTTCATTTGGCCATGTAACTGATGTAAAACTAGGCAAGATGACGATGGTGTATAGATCTTCATATTCAAACTTCTGTTTACAAGCTGCATCGAACCCACCCTCGACTCCTATAGCTAAACGGGTGATTTTCTTTTCAGGACCATCGCCCTGTGGTGGGGATGAAACCTGATAAATTAAAGTCTGCAAATATTATCTGATACCTTGGCAAGAAGAAATATCACATTGTATCAGATTCAATAAATAAATATTACGTGAATAGCATTATATTTAATAAGACTACAAACTATTCCTTATAAGAGGAAAATAGCATATATATAATATTAATATTGATTTTACCTCATGCTTGTTTCTTCTTAAATGTAAATAAACAGCTTCGCCAGTCTTCTTAAAATACCGTTCAACATGATCACGTCCCAATCCAATAAATGTGGATAAACTAACAAACAGCCCTGTATCGATTTCCTAAAATTAGAGAGGTATTATTAAAGGATATAACCTAACCAGTAGGTACATAGTGGTCCAACACAACACGATACTTACAGGATTATCGAAAGAAAAAACACATTCGTCTTTATGCACTTTATCTAAGGACGTTGGAATTTTAATACTTTTCAACTGCTGTGTCAATAATTCCATTGTAATAATTTTTTTAATTTAATGAGACACTTAAATGCTTCTTTAAAAATAAATGCTAAAATGACTTGTAAGGTAAACAGGCAGAAATTTAATTAATGTCAAAAATGTCACAAATCAAGCGTCGAGCTGATACGTCAAATGTCAAGTGTCAAGTGCAGGCAGAGATATTGTCTCTGGCAAGAAGACTAGAACAAGGAGACCGAGCTCGGCTAAAATAGGTACTGAGAGAACGGCACAAATTACGTCGAAATCCGCTAGGGGATTAGCAGCGCTCTACCAACATTCTCTCCGTCTCCCTCAGCCTCCGTCACTCCGACTCTCCGTCCGGGAGTCTCCGTCACCATTCGTACTTTCCCAGCCAATGTGCTTTCTCAGGATTTGTCCTTCGTGTTTTCCCAGCCAATGCACTTTCTCAGGTTAAGGTGTAAGGTGTACCGCTTTGCCCAGGAGTCCGCCGCCATTAAGATTATCTTTCGAAGTAGTTTGTGCCACCCAAAACACGCGTGCTCGGTCTCCTTATTCTGGTCTTCTTGGTCTCTGGTGCAGGCAAGTCTAGTGGTAGCACATGTGGTAGCCTAGCCACAAAACATTCGTGGTAATCCAGAACCATGTTTAGTTTATCACTCTTACCACGTATAGGTGCACCGTTTAATTCCAACTAAGTTCGGACTAACATGCATCAAATTAGGGCCCTTTTACTTGTCTGTATACATGACACGTGATTACCAACTGAAGATATAATCATCAACTTTTCCTGTTGTGCCTTTTGTATTGTAACCTTTCTCACCTAGAAGTTGGCAACGTCCAATTTAGTTCGAATCAAAATAGCTAGCTTTTTTGATAACGTTTAATTGATTTTTGGAACCGGACTAAAAGCGCTAGCACACATATTTCGCTCGAGCTTACCAAGACCGTTGATTAACGGAATTCTACCTAAGATAAGACCGAGTTAACAAAGTTAGTTCGCACTAGCAACCGTATCCATGACCGGACTTATTAGTTCGAACCCACTTAGTCCGGACTAAACGGTGCATGTATACCTACGTGGTAATTGTGGCTGTGGTTTAGCCGAATATCGTTTTTGTTTGGTAGAAGCACAGATATAAATAATCCTCGTTTAGGTAAAAAATATAAGAAAAATGCGAACGTTTAGTAGTATAAATTAGAGATAACAGTTTTCTCTACGGTAAAAATTAGCGAATACCAACTACCCGTCGTCTTCATTAATGGTTATGAATCACGTGACCATGTTTTATGTAATTTTTATTACGCAACTTATAATACAATACTAACAATACTAGTAATTAGGAATCAGAAAATTCTAATAACATTTATGTCAAATCACTCGATAAATAAATATAAACTCGCAAATTATGTTTTCTTATACCTTTTATATCATTCAGGCACTCAGAAGTTAATAAACTCTTTTCATCTCGAAGGCATTGTACCGCAGTGGTGATTTTTTTGCCATTTATAGTCCCAATCGACTCAAAATCAGTATCTCGGGAAATTCCATATTTTAAGATTTGATTTTAATTTTTATACTCAATCCCGAATAGCCCTCCCATTGAACAGGGTCCAAAACAAAATTTATAGTGCCATACATTTGCCAAAAGAACAATTTGCCTGATACAAGTGTGATTTTTGCTAACTGAAACACTGAAACCTTTCATACTAGGTATAAACAAAATTAACACGCTAGCCTGGTAAGTTATTTTTGAAAATTGCTCAATTGCTGTAGTTTATAAAATGGTATAATAGAAGTACTTAAAAAAATATATTGCTATTCTACTGCAGAATGAGTAATGAGCATTGTGAAATTATTTCAATAATTAACATGTCTATTAATTTTTTGGACCTCTGTTTATTGCCTAGTAATTTTATCATGGTCTAATTAATAATAGTTAACAATTAGGAACTAGGTTATCTATAACGGAAATTAATAATATTAAATACATTTCATTTAGGACAGCGATGTGTGATACGGAACGTTCGGCAATCGCTTTCATAAAGGATCATTTCTTTATTACCATAGAAGAATAGGTATGTCTACTATTTTCCCGCAGACTTAGGATCTGTGCTTTTACGTTGTAAATCTCGTGGCATGATAGTTTAAAAAGAATTAAAAGAAGGTATTTGATATTTGATTGTCTAGGGGAATGAAATAAATTCGGACGCCACTGTATTCCTATGCGACAAATCTCGATTGTACTATTGAACTGAGGGTGATATGACGTTATTTTCCTCAAAATATGTCTTTTTTCTATTTCCGGTTTTCGTTTTATAACACGTAATATCCAGCGACGAAAATAATTTCAGACGACACTGTATTCGTCTGCTACTAATTTGGAAGATTCAATGGAACTAAGGGTGAAATGATGCAAGCTTAGCATGCATTTATTATGTCTATGGACAAAAATATTTTCGGACGCCATTGTATTCGTTTTGACAAATCTGGTATATACCGTTGAACTAAGGATATCATCAAGTTATTTTCCTAAAAATATTAAATGTTCAACGTAGGCCTTAGTTTTTATTGTTTTTTTATTATGTTAGGCGGGCTTATAGTGCACTCAACGGCAATTATTTCTTTTCAGCAACATATTTCTAACACACTGTATAACGGGCGCGCGTTGTCTGGAATTAGTGTTCATTACATATTTTTCAGGCATATTTATTGTTCAGGCATATTTTTTCTCTCAACTTCTATCATTTCTATTCAAACCAATCGAATGGATTCATATATTCATATGTATAATATATAAGTATAATATACTTAATTAAAAGCCATTTTTGATTTGGGTAAGCAAGTAGGTATATCATAATTAATAGAAGGCTGAGCAATAAAACATTAAAAAACATGAAATCGACATTATGGTATAATGATCAGATTATTTACGTGCTGTCCACACGAAAACGTTGGTATAGGTCATTAATGTTAGGTAGATAACAAAGGAGGGTATCCGCCAAATCATAATGATAAATAAACGGAATACGGAAATACTGGAAATATTTTTTTTTTATAAACAATCAGTCTGAATGCGAGCTACACATAATTCGTTAGATATTGTAAGGATATTTTTAGTATGAAATGAGTGTGGTAGCAGGGCTCGTTGGATTAGCTTTATCAGCGGCAGCAGCAGTAATTGTATTATGTGAGTGCTGTTTTACCTACATTTTGAGTTTTACCTAAACATTGCTCGTGTTTATTCCTTTTTTAATAGGTATATGTTGACTTAGAACATTATTCCCAGACTAAGAATACTAGAAATATTTATTAATATCTTCATTCGGGAATAAGTCACCTTAGTACAATAACTGTTAGAACTTAGATTTAGTAAGAAGATTTAGGACTGTCAAGTGTGGTGTTCAGCAAACCATCAGCGATGGGCCCCTTATATCATCTCATATATAATTATAAATGAACTCATCAGCTGCAAAAAGTGGCGCCCAGATTTTTTTGTTACGTTCAAGGACCTCTAACTTTTATTTTCGTAAACCATTTTAAAAATTTTTTTGTGTGTAGCTTAACTCATTGAATATTATGCTAAAAGTTTTGAAAAATAAGGTTCTTCTAGAATTTAAGACATCCGCTAAGAAGGAAGTTTTAAAAATTCCATCCTGACCTTTTCTCAAGAGTGGCAAAACACATCCAATCCCCAATCCATTATATATTTCTACATATTTTTCTACATATATTTATATATATATATATATATATATATATATATATATATATATATATATATATATATATATATATATATATATATATATATATATATATATATATATATATATATATATATATATATATATATATATATATATATATATATATATATATATATATATATATATATATACACTCCCCGGCACAAAATTCCGTCACCCTAAAATTTTGCCCAATTTTGATGTTTTATAACTTTTTTATTTTTCATCTGATTTTCATAAATTTTTTACCAGTCTGTAGATCAGTTCATTGTGTGTCTTTTTAATTATTGTAATAAGTCATATTTTTCGTCCAGGCAATATTATACAGGGGTAAATCAAAGTGTTGTTTTTTGTCGTAAACTCAAAGCACCCTGTGGAAAAATTGAGGCGAATAATTTTGTTTACAAACTGTTTGCTGCCATCTTAGACGTATTGTAAACATTTTGTTTTTTGATTCATCCCATTATCTCATTTCTTCTGCGAGCAGCAAAATTTTAAATGAAACGCTGTTAATTTTATCATTTTTAATTAAAAAACATCGACGTTGGCTAAATACGCGGTTATTGTGACAGAATATTTGACAGTACAGTTAATTTAGTGTGTTGTCATCATGGTAACTACAGCAGACGTAGGTAGAATTGTTGCCTTAATAGAGGATGGCCGCAATAAGAGTTATGTCTCCCGTAGTCTGGGAATTGCGCGGTCTACAGTTTGTGATGTTTGGAATAGGTATCTACAGACGGGAAACTTTATTAGGCGGCAAGGCTCTGGCAGAAGGAGAATGACCACTCAAGCTGATGATCACTTTGTCATTATGAGTTCTTTAAGAGATCGAAGAGCTACTGCTGTGTATCTAAAAAATGACTTGCAAATGGTACGTCGAGTAAGTGTAAGTGAAAGAACGATACGTAGAAGATTGTTAGAAGCAGGATTGCATTCACGAAGGCCAGCAGTATGTCCAAAATTGCTTCCTCGGCATCGACAACACCGACTGAGATTTGCAAGAGCGCATGCTGACTGGACTGTAGAACAGTGGGGAAACGTACTATTCACAGATGAATCCAGGGTTTGTTTAAGGTCGCCGGATGGTCGTGAACGGGTATACAGACGTAGAAATGAAAGATATGCAGACTGCACCATATCTGAGCGACTGCAATATTACGGTGGTTCAGTCATGGTTTGGACGGGTATTTCTACCGATGCACGTACTGACCTTGTATTTGTTGAAAATGGAGCACTAACCGCCCACCGTTACATTGAGGAAATCCTCCAAGAAATTGTTGTTCCATTTGCTCCTTTCATTGGGAACCAATTTACATTAATGCATGATAATGCTAGACCTCACGTTGCACGGGTAGTGAGCGAATATCTGGATGAGGTTGGACTTCCAAGATTGGACTGGCCCGCATGTAGCCCGGATCTCAACCCAATCGAACATCTTTGGGATGTTCTTAAAAGAGCACTCCGTCGCCGTCCTCTGCAACCACTAACCTTGCAAGACTTACGGCTGGCGCTGACAGAAGAATATCAGGCTATTCCTCAAGACAGAATAAGTAATCTTATTAATTCGATGCCACGAAGAATGCAAGCTGTCATTGCTGCGAGAGGAGGACATACACGTTATTAAAATTTGTCTTTGTTAATTAATTTTGTGATATACCTAGTGAATGTTTTTGTTAATAAAAATAAGCTTGAAATCAGCGTTTCATTTAAAATTTTGCTGCTCGCAGAAGAAATAAGATAATGGGATGAATCAAAAAACAAAATGTTTACAATACGTCTAAGATGGCAGCAAACAGTTTGTAAACAAAATTATTCGCCTCAATTTTTCCACAGGGTGTTTTGAGTTTACGACAAAAAACAACACTTTGATTTACCCCTGTATAATATTGCCTGGATGAAAAATATGACTTATTACAATAATTAAAAAGACACACAATGAACTGATCTACAGACTGGTAAAAAATTTATGAAAATCAGATGAAAAATAAAAAAGTTATAAAACATCAAAATTGGGCAAAATTTTAGGGTGACGGAATTTTGTGCCGGGGAGTGTATATATATATATATATATATATATATATATATATATATATATATATATATATATATATATATATATATATATATATATATATATATATATATATATATATATTATATATATATATATATATATATATATATATATATATATATATATATATATATATATACATATATATATATATATATATATATATATATATATATATATATATATATATATATATATATATATATATATATATATATACCATAATTTTACTACGGAAACATCAAATTTCTATTCACAGGAAGAGTAGCAGATGTTTGGATGTGAACTTGTCAACCTGATATATTTTTGTGGGACCTGCTACAATTATTTTTCAATTACAGCCTTGGTGAATGGTCATTTGCCCATAAATTGGTTTTCACATTCACAATTGAACGGAAACCAATCTACCGGGAATTGGATCGATCCGAATGGCCCTAGCGTGCAGTTTATTTTATTTACGAGGTGAGTGATCTACGTTTAAGTGAAATTGTAAAATTTTAGGACAAAAAGCTTATATTATAAACATCACTATAATAATAGCTAGTACCTGAAATTAATTTGAATATCAGATCTTATGTAGCTTTTTAACGATATATCGTTAACCAAAATAAATGTATCTATTTGCGTCCCACTCTACAAAATCCCAACCTTTACGATAAATAATGATAAATTGGCAGCTCCTACTCTTAAAAATCACAAAATTACCGTAGATTTTAATTTTTGTCCAATAATGCAATACACGATCATAATAATTGTTCTGAAATACTCAATAAAATAAACTCTTATATTCCTAGAATTAACTTAATAAAAAATGCCCTGTTTTCTCTGCCTTTTGCCAGGACTAAATTTCAAAAACCTTCTCACATTTAGAACGTGCACAAACTGCAATAGAGCAAGTACTAATATTGACATATTTAACTGCAGCATAGAATCAATAAAAATATTTAATTATCCCTCTACGTTTAATGGAACTGTATCTTTTGTTTAAGGGACTTTCACTGATATATTGATATCTCTCATTAGTATTACTGTCACCTACTTAGTTTAACTTTTTATATAGGTATATTATTTTTGGATTTATTTTCTTTGTAAGTCCTACCCTGTAATTGGATTTATATCTGTTGGGTAGTATATAAAATAAAATAAAATAATATATATACACACGCACACACATCATAAAGTAGAAAATAGAAGTTAATTGTATAGATTTATTGGCATGATTCCGAGCAATACTGGTACATATGAACTAATAAGTCCCTATTACTGATAATAAAAGCTATATAGCGAGACACTATAAAAGTGTAATGACACCTTGTTAAAATAAAAAAAATTAATACACAATATAACCAGATAGAGAATCAGTAAACATAATTATAATAAAATGCAGAATAATTACTATAAATCCATTGACGGCTAATGTCAAACCAAAAACATACTAGATGACAATAGCAAATCAACCTGGAATGGAAAATTAAATAAGGAATAACCTTCGATCATTAATAGAATAGATAAGTAATGTTGAAAATTTAAGGCACAAAAATAAGAGGCACAAGGTATTTACTGGAATGTTTATTTACATCATGTGAGAGCATACATTCAATATTATTGATCAGTCAATTTAACCTTGTGTCATGTTGCCAGTTTAGAAAATTTTTACAAGGTACACAGATTTACTCTAAGAAATGAAGTTGATTTGTGCTAAATCTCAGCTGGAAACGTGCCTGTTTTCATTACCTGTTGCAAATAGTTGTTTTGTTACTTGTATTTAATTTGAAACCTGGCAACGTTGCGTATGTTTTGAAGTAGCTCTGTCGTTATATTTGTGTGGCGTCTGTTGGCTGTTGAAAACTGTTGGCGTCTGTTGGCTGTTGAATAGGACACTATTCCTCTTCTATCTCTTTTATGCAAGTATTAAAATTAATAAATTGTGAATATATGTACAGAATATTTATATTTATAATAGGATAAGTAGTGACGTCATAATAATAGTATCGTGATTAAATAATAACAATAATAGTGAAGAAACAATTCAAGAGCCAAACTACCTGGTACCTATACATACCAAAACATTACAATATATCAAGTACACAGATAGGGAACAAAGACTCTTGTTGATAAAATAATTTTATTGATCCCCAAAGGATGAGAAAATGCTACAAAATAACAAAAATAACAAAACTACGTAAAGAAGGTACCATTCTACTTGAATAAAGCTAGCTTATAAAAAATGAAACGAATTCGTACAATTTAAAGTATAACAAACATTCAACTTATGATTATAAGTACTTACCATATAAAAATTCATGCAAATATGAGCTCTATATAGAACTAAATTCATAATATTGCCGTTTGAAATTTAATAACAATTATCTTTGATAAGTTGTATGAAAAACCAATAAAACAATCATGTGTTATGAGGGTAGTCTATATCAAATTGTTATTGAGGGTTATCAAAGCGTTACACACATATATCAGCGTGTAATAAGTTTTGCATATATTCGAATAATATATTGGTATTATGTATTAAAATTAAATAAAGCCCATAGCTGTTTTAAATTAAATATTTCTTGTTTCTTAATCTTTATAATAATAATATATTTCCGTGTAAAGATAATACGTATTTCCAAGGTTCATATGTTGACTATATTTTCTTATTTCTCATTATAAAACAACTGTTTTTCTCATAATCTTTGAGGATTATTCCTATTTCTTGGTATATAAATTACTGTGCTTTTAATATTATTTCGTAAAACTACCTACTTCTGCGTTTCTTAATATTATACCTAATAAATTTGTATATATTTACGTTTTGTGTGAATGTGTGTACTGAGTATTGCAACCCCAATGTCCATAATCGACTACAGAGATAAGATAACTCCATGCTACATATGGAATAAGATAATGAGTTTAGCTAGGGCCTATAAGACCTTGAATAGACATATGTATATCATATCAAAACATTTCGGCCTTCAACAATTCAACAAATAAACAAAATGTCTATAAAACAACTTAGGGGTTCAAGTAAAAATTCAAATATTTAAGAAAAAAACATTAATAAATTAAATTAAATATTTTATTTTAATATACATCGTTTATTTTAATATACAGTGTTCTATTTTCTTAAAACATATTTTATTGCAGACACTCGCCTCCCTTTAATTTACAACTTGGCAATGGTAGCCATTTTTCAAGTTCAGGATTTAATGTTGCCGAACCAACTAAAATAATTATTCATGGGTTTTTGAGCAGTATAAATGAGGATGTTTTTGTTGTTAACAAAAATGGTAAGTCATTAGTAAAATTAAAACTAGTGAATGTTACGTATAACAGCACATTTTACGTAAAATTTAATTCTACCTAAAAATAAACTAGCTGTTTGCTATGGATATAACAGATTTATCTGGAACTTTATATTTGTCGGTGTGGTGAAATATTTAAAAAAATATTTTTGTTTAATTGACAAAAGAAATACAAATTAATTATTGGGCATCTATCAAAAGATCATAATGTAAAAAAATATTGCATCGTTAATGTCAAATGAAACCATTTATTGAAGTACCTACATCCACATCAATTTGTTGCTTGTTACGCAGCATATATATATATATATATATATATATATATATATATATATATATATATATATATATATATATATATATATATATATATATATATATATATATATATATATATATATATATATATATATATATATATATATATATATATATATATAAATATATATATATATATATATATATATATATATATATATATATATATATATATATATATATATATATATATATATATATATATATATATATATATATATATATATATATATATATATATATATATATATATATATATATATATATATATATATATATATATATATATATATATATATATATATATATATATATATATATATATATATATATATATATATATATATATATATATATATATATATATATATATATATATATATATATATATATATATATATATATATATATATATATATATATATATATATATATATATATATATATATATATATATATATATATATATATATATATATATATATATATATATATATATATATATATATATATATATATATATATATATATATATATATATATATATATATATATATATATATATATATATATATATATATATATATATATATATATATATATATATATATATATATATATATATATATATATATATATATATATATATATATATATATATATATATATATATATATATATATATATATATATATATATATATATATATATATATATATATATATATATATATATATATATATATATATATATATATATATATATATATATATATATATATATATATATATATATATATATATATATATATATATATATATATATATATATATATATATATATATATATATATATATATATATATATATATATATATATATATATATATATATATATATATATATATATATATATATATATATATATATATATATATATATATATATATATATATATATATATATATATATATATATATATATATATATATATATATATATATATATATATATATATATATATATATATATATATATATATATATATATATATATATATATATATATACCTAGTCGAAGCTACTTTCAGGATACAAGAATTGCTACGTTCAGCTACATATTCCATATAAAATGAAATTCAGACTAAATTGGCATGCATATTTTCATTTCAGCATATTTGGAAACGGGAAACTATAATGTGATTGGAGTGGACTGGTCGCCGCTTTGTAAATTTGAATATTTGTCCGCTATGAGAGGAGTCAAGACTGCTGGTCATTATCTAGGAGAATTCCTTAATTGGCTGACACAGATGGGGGTTCCATTAGAGAGTATACATATTATAGGGCACAGCATGGGTGCACATGTTGCGGGATTGGGAGGGAGCAATGTGAAGAATGGAAAAATAGCGAGAATAACGGGTAAAAACTACTATAATTATTGATCACAGCAGGCTCTGTAAAAGCTTGTGGTGATAACAACACGATATGTCTGATGTTTTACTAATGTTTTTGCGCATTGTTTTACATCTATTTCTTGAGTGGTTATTGATTTAAATGGCTTCCCATATGACTGATGTGTCGTAACAAATACAAATATTCCACTCTGTTGAACGTCCATACATAAAAGTAAGAACAGGATTCTATAACACCTTTTTAATGCTGGACCATATTTTTTTTATGTTCATAATATTAAATATTTGTAGATATCTATTTTAATTGCGTATACCTACCTACCTCAAACTGTAGAGCGTAACTTTTTGAGACATGAACATTGAACATACGAGACATTTAAATCTGGCCGGTGGTCATGCCTTTTAAAACAGAAATCATAGAATAAAATGTAAAATATTCACTGGAGTAATTGAATTGAAGCTCTATGCTCTATACCCATATCACTGCCTATACGTGAAGTATAAATTTTGATGTTAATGAATTTTTTTTTAATATTTTGTATTAAAAAGGGGAGGAACTTTTAACGATTTATAAATTCATATACTTGGCAAACTAGTTACATATATTCTTCGGAAAAATCTAAACACATTTCTTATAGAACTAACATTTTCCTTGTTGTTGCTATTTTAATATAATACTTAATAGTACCTATACCTACTTATTACCTACTTATTTAGAAGAATTATTATACGAAAATTATGCAAATGTAGTAAAAGTCACGTATCTCTGCTTACATACCCACATACAATAAAGTTTACCCATTTCTTTTTAGGTTTAGATCCTGCGAAACCTGGATATAGCAGTGCAGATTTAGTAAATAAGTTAGATGCTCAAGACGCTGCGTTGGTAGATGTTATACATACTTATATGCAAGTTTTGAGTTTACCTCAACCAATAGGCCATATTGATTTTTATCCAAACGGAGGAAAATTTCAACCAGGATGTCCAAACTTAGCCGAGATATGTAAGTAGCAGGCGGATACCTGTTCAATTCTTAATATAAATGCTCTACTTTGAGTTGATAATTTGTAATAGTATGCATTTTAAAGCTCTACTCTGATTTAGTTAAATTTGTAAACTAACATTATTTTTTCTGTTTTATGGGCGCCAGTTCTATGAGCACTAATTTCTATTTTACTAGAAGGATCACTTTAGACATGAGCACTCTTTTGTCCTAGAGGGGGTCCAATTAGGGTTATTCTGAATTTATTTGCAAGATTATTTGTAAAATGAAGAATTTATTATTATATACAAACTAGTGAATTTTATGGTATTGTAACATTTAAATAATTTGATTGAATTTTATTCAATATCAAATTGCATTACCTTTAAAATTATGTTAATCCTTTTATCACCACGCACAAAAACACCACTTTTCTTGATATCACTGGTTGGCACACGAACGTACAAATGCTGCTGGGCCCTGGTGGTATTGTCATCTAGCGGATGTCGCTGTACTGACTCTGGAATGCTGCAATCTCCGCTGGAACTCTGCTTTGGGAGCACCCTCAACCCTTTAATTTACTGATTATGTATTTATATTCTTCTATCACTTTGATTTACTGTGAAAATTATTTCCTTTTCTTTTGATATTAATCACATATCTCTTCTGCGGCTGGGACGCTACCAAATCTTCCACTTATTACGTGTTAATTACGACGAAAACACTTAATTTTGCAGTTATTTCTGCTTGTATACCAATTACACTGGAGTCCTTGCTTATTTAGCACAAATTTAATATTATTACTTCAGATTTACTATTAATTTATAACAAATTTTATGAATGTAGGAGCGTGGCTGTTGCTTCATCGAACGCCTTAATTAGACTCTTTTTTAGTTGTTGATTGTTGATTGCCGTATGAAAAACATTTGTACTTCCTGGTTACCTTACTTCTTTCTTGTTATGATGTTATGATCTGGCCAATCACATTTAATCTATATTATTTAATTTACTTAATTTCATAAAACTTTTACAATTTGATTTTCACTTAATTTCGAAATCTAAACACTATTATACAATCAGATTCACTTTCTGTTGTGGAACTTCAATTTATGTGTGAGGCGTTGTCTCGACATTTTGATTCTGGCTCGTAGCTAGAACTCTCGAACCCCATTTTTACACTGATGCTTTCGCATTAATCTTTTAATCTAGACATTTTATTAGTGCTCGATGCTCTATAATTATTATTTTGACTTGTCTATTGTAATAATGCCCGAAATAGATTTTTGTGGCGATTAATTATTTGGTAAGTATTACATTTTGACCAATCAGGCTCGTAGCTGGTTGGCGTTCCGCTATAGTCTCTTCGTTGGTCAGAGGTGCGTGTGTGCTTGCAATTATATTATAATTAGTCTGTGCGATAGTTACAGGCTACTGAATTTAACTTAATTATAATTTGATGTATTTATTTAATTTGAGTGCTGATTTTTGAAGATCTGTATTTTCGTTGATATTTTTTGGGAAAATTTGTGATTTTCCAAAAAAATCTTTAGAAACTGGTATTAGCTGTAAATATTTCGAAAAATGGCACTAAGAAATTATGTTTCTATTGACATTTTACGCATACATGCCGATTTTGAGCGAAACGTTTTGATATCCAATAAATTTTATATTTTTTATAAGTTTTTATATAAGTTTTTGAATCAATCCCGCAACTAACCGATCTGAAAAAAATTAAGACGCTTCAAAACAGTATGAAGTATTTCCAAAAAAATCAGCCATATAAAATAGCCAAATTGTAATTAAAACCATTTTTATACTAACAAAATAAAATAAAAAAAACAGTTGAAAAACAATGAGATTAATTAATGATAATTAATTAAATTATTAAATTATTTATTTTCTCCACAATTGAAGAATTTAGAAGAATGCTATTTTGCAGACAACTTTCGCTAATAAAATGAGAAAAAGTTTGTAACAGTTTTTGTAACCCTGCGATATTGTTACAAGGGGGCAAACAAACCAACCCCCTATAATATTTTTCATCAAAACTTTTTAACGCGTTGACATTATCTATTTAAAAATTTGACATGCAAAGATGATAGTTGTTAAATAAAGTTATTATTATAACAAGTATTGCCATTGTTCTTGTTTTCTCTAATCTCTAGAGAGTTACAATAAAATCTGTATTTATTTTAACTATGAACAGGACGATAATAATATTAAAAAAATATACTTAAATGTTTTTAATTGCTATAAAACCATTTAGTCACTCTTGACTCTTGAAAAAGTTGTGGAAAAGTGGTTTTCATTTTACATAGCATTCGACGAATTCACTGATATTACTGATGCAGCAAATCAACAATTAAAGGTACCTTCCAAGAAAAAAAGAATGATGCGGAAGCGAGTGAAAGCAAATTCCGTCATGGGTACGTTTTCACTTTGAGAATAATTAAAATAGAACTTCGTTAGAAATTATTAAAATAACAATAGGAATCCGTTTAATTTTTGAATTCCAACGAAGAATATCGATGCTCGATGCTAATGTGACCAGCAATGCAATAATGTAACGCCTTCTCCCGCACAAGTCTCTAACTTCCGGCTACGGATTGTATGAGATATTATTACTAACATATATAAAAGAGTAGAGAGGGGAATGCATTGACTCTTTCACGTAATTTATAAAGTTTAGAAACAAAATTAGAATTAGATAATGAAAAGTAATTCTGATGTACACTTATACAGGGACAGTTCCACAAAGTCTGTTATGTAATCATGGACGAGCATATCAGTTGTTTGCAGAAGCAATAAGAAATAATCATGCCTTTAGATGCAAAAGATGCAACTCTTCCGATGACGCATTTCATGGAAGATGTAATGAGGAAACAGATGTATATATGGGCAATCCAAAATCATATATGTAAGTGTCAAAATTAATTCCTTAATAGGTAATATGTCCCCTTTCACTTACTATTTTATATTTAAACCATTGTACCATCATTGTACTGGTACATGAAATGATCATCAATATATTCTGCAGTGTTAAAATCGAACGCCGTATCTACCAAAAAAAAAATGGAAATATGTAGTTTTTTTGGCGTTTGGTACCTTAACATGTTATGCTATCTACATAATATATACTAATGCGATATCTTCATGCTACCGCGTTTATTTATATTATGCTCTAGTAACCGTCTTTTCGACAAGAAAGCGTTAAATACCGGCATGATTTTTAGTTTAGTATTTATACATATCTGTTAACGTCACATAGAGGGTGAAATACATTCAAATATTTAAATATCTTGAAAATTTGGAAAATATATCAAAAATTATACGAAAAAAATTTTGAAGATTTGAGTTTTAATTATCAGAGCTATGAAAAACATTTGAAGATCAAAATTTATTCAAAATTTTACGAACATTACCAATAACAATTTCAGTATACCTACCTAATACTACCTCATAGCAAATAAGGAGATATTTAATTTTTCTAATTTAACGTTGTTGTAACGCTCTTTAGCGGTCTTACAAACTTAAAAATTATTTCTAGCGATTTCTCTTTTTTCCTCAACGTTCTGTCATACAGTTCCTGATATATGGCTGGCATATATCCTCTGTAAATGAATCACCCGGTATAATACTTTCCTTTGACAATGTTTCAGGTGTGCTTATTTAAATATTCTAGACAAAAACCATTTCAAAAAATCACATTTAAATAATAGCTGTAAAATATTTCTTGCAAACAAATCATACGTAGGTCCACCGATACTGCCCTCCATGTGGTAGCAAGTCGGATTGAGAAATCCCTGGATCATAAGGAATCCACCCTGGGTGTCTTCATAGATATAGAGGGTGCGTTTGACAAGACCACCTTTCCTAAAATCACAGCGGCCCTAACACATAGGAACGTTCCTAATACTGTGAGCAGCTGGATATCCAACATGCTCTCTAAAAGAGAAGTACAAATCAGTGCAGGAGACACTGATCCTCATAAGAGGACTGGTTGCGAAAGGCTGTCCGCAGGGAGGTGTTTTATCACCACTGCTATGGAATTTGGTTCTTGACAGCCTCCTAAACCACCTCAACGTGGAAGGATTCTACACAATTGCATACGCAGATGACTTAACGATACTGCTTAATGGAAAATTCGAAGGAGCTCTCTGTCAAAGAATGCAGATGGCCCTAAGAATAATCGAAAATTGGTGTGAGGAGTATGCCCTATCCGTCAACCCCAGGAAGACGGAAATGGTACTCTTTACAAGGAAAAGAAAACTGGAGCCAATGAGAGCCCCTGTTCTCCTAAACACAGCACTAAATTTTGCACCACAGGTGAAATACTTGGGGGCAACTTTCGATGCTAACTTAAACTGGAATCTTCACCTCGAAAGAAGAATAAATAAGGCCTACATATCATACGAGCAGTGTCGCAGGACAGTAGGGAAAACCTGGGGAATGAAACCCAGGGTGGTCCTGTGGATTTACACTGCTATCATGAGACCAATGTTGGGCTATGGAGCTGTTGTCTGGTGGCCCAAGAGTCAACAAATAACAGCAAAACTCAAGCTAGGCCAGGTACAAAGAGTTGCCTGTCTGAGCATAACCGGAGCCATGCGAACAACACCAACGAGAGCAATGGAGATAATGCTGTGTCTCCCACCACTAGACCTACATCTAGAAGAAGTGGCTCTGACTACCATGACTCGCCTTAAATCTGTTGGCATACTACCAAATGCAAGCTGTGGCCAAACCAGAAGCCGCCTGTGGACTGAGGCTGTCAGAAAGATACCCCTTTTACAGGCATGTGCAGATGGTATTCCGCCTCGGCTTGTCTTTGATAAACCTTACACCATACACACTACTGGTGAAGACGAGGCCGGCGTTGAAGGTGTAAACTATGTCTTCACGGGACGGATCAAAGAAAAAGGATGGAGCAGGCTGTGGTATATATTCCAGGAATCTGCGACTCCGATGCAGCTGGACTATGGATAAAAATGCCAGTGTAGTACAAACAGAACTCGCTGGTATAACCATAGCCGCACAAGAGATTGCTCGCAGAGAAATAACGGGCAAGACAATAAGAATCTGCACAGATAGTAGACAATCACTACTGGCCCTGAAAAATTATAAAATAACTAAAGGATCAACATGGGAATGTCACCAAGCACTTGTGAGAGCATGTCAGATGAATAACATCTGCCTGTGCTGGGTCAAAGGACACTCACAATGCAACGGCAATATAGAAGCTGACAAACTGGCCAAGAAGGCAGCCAACCTGAGTATCCTTGGGCCTGGTCCTTCAAGTACGCTACCAGTTGCAGCGAAACTTCAATTAATAAAGGAAAACACCCACATAAAATTTAAGACGTTATGGGATGAAAGAAGCAGCTGTAAGCTGGCCAGAAATCTCTTGAGATATCCCAGCGAAGAGACGGCGAGGAACTATCTGGCAATGTCCAGGGGTAAACTGCGATTTGTTACAGGAATCCTAACCGGACACTGCCGGGTAAGGAAACACCTCTATAACATGAGACAAAGTGACACACCCATCTGCAGAGGATGTGAACAAGAAGATGAAACGATCGAGCATGTACTTTGCGAATGTTCTGCCGTGTCATCGACCAGAGAATCCATATTGGGGGAACGTTGGCCTTCTATGGCCAATTTGAGGGAAATGCCCCTGGGCAACATCATCACCTTTTGTACAACATTGGGCTGGTCGATGACCTAGGGAGACATTTCCCTCACGGAGGAAGCACAAGGGGCCCAATGGGGCCTAAGTGCAGCGGATCTCGATCCGCACTCCGGACATATTCCAGATTCCAGATTCCAGATCATACGTAGGTTTCTTGCGTAATGGTAGTAGGTATTCATACTAATATGACGTAGATATTACATTATGGCTTAGCATGGCACTGCCTATTAATGATAAAAGTCGTACTTAAGTATCGGATTTTTTAACACAAATCTTTCACTTTTTAAGAAATTTAACATCTTTAAACAATTTTCCGTCGTTTTATACCAAAAACATCCTCCTTAAGCCTTAAATAACATAATGTATTTTAACAAAAACTATCAAACAATTGTGATACTTAATTCCTCCATTTTTCGCCACAAGTAGATACGGCATTCGATTTTAGGACGGCATGCAGTATTGTAATGTAGAACCTAGGTACCTACCTATCTACCCTACACCTACGTGTTTCACCGTATGTTCCACTTAAACATTTACAGGAATGGGATATACTATTTTGAGACGAAGGATACTCCACCGTACAGCATTGTAGAATGATACGTAAAATGGGAAGGTTGTAAAGTGTAATATAAAATATTATAAATATTATAAATAATATAAATAAATATTGTATTTAGTTAATAAAATAAAAATACCATTTAATAGGTAATTTCTCGTTATGGAATATCAGCCAACTTGAATAAGATAGTACCAGATCTTAAGTTCTTAAATTGTTAACTACTCATAATTGCAACGAAATTGTAATTATGATAATACTCATCCGATCAAGAAAAATTAAATACCGTTTCGAGATATGTCTAAAGTTTCCCTTCACAGGTTTAAAATCTTTAAATTATCGTTCCTTTTTTGAGTACGATAGAAACATGATATTCAGGCCATTTATTACCAATAAAATTTCCAAAAACTTACTGAAAACCGCATTTTGATATTCCATATTATTCAGAAGATACATGCATCCAAAATTATATTAAAATTTTGAATTAAACCAACCTATTGGCCAGCAGTGTATTTATACTACAGGTCCACAATAATAGAAACTGACGTAGGCCGCATTTCAATGGTCAAGAAGAAGACAGCGGCGTTGTTTTTAACTGCAGAAGACGAGGACAGTTGATGTCTATTATTGTAGACTCGTAGTACAGTATTTTTTTTACAATTTACTAGAAAAAATATTAGATCTGTAATATTTGTTATTTTTGTTATATATTTTTCTGTAGTGTTCAGGTGTAGTGTTCATTACGAGAACGGTGGTCGAGCGGTTAGCGTACCAGCTGTCGCCTCGATAACCTAGCAGCAGTGTGTTGGTTCGATTCCTTGCACTGGTGCGAAATAAAATTTCTGTAATATATCCCCAAGTTCTAACTCATAGGGTTTTCCAGGTTTCCCTCATTCCTGTACTCTATGGTGGTTCGAATTTATCAATCTCGATCCTGGTCGCACATGCGGCCCACGAAATAATCTCTGACATTGCGGTTAGAATTAGGGGTAGAGATATTATTTTTTATAATTATTTATTATCGGAGATTTTGTTTAAAATTTAACTACGAACACAATGGTAACAAATTTTTGCTCTTAGACCAAAATTGGCGATATAGTTCTTATTCGATCAAATGCTTCGACTTGATCAAATACTCTTCGACATTCGCAGCGAAGGAATAAACAAGTGCTTCAGATACATTTCTACAAGGAAAGGATTAAGGTAAGAATATTACAGAAGTTTATTTTTACAAGAGATTTTTCAGGAAGATCCAAACACGATATAGCGCAAAATTAACGTTTTATTGATTTAAATATGACAATATATTTTTGATAGGTATTATATTAAATATGTTGCCTTTTCATTGAAGTTATACAGTTCTTTTGATGACAGCAGAGCAAACACATAGATTATTAAACGAAATATTTAATTTCAAGTTAATAAGTAAGATATTTATAATTGATGTAGCGTTATATTTTCTGGCCCGGCAAACTTAAAATAATAATACTGATTAAAAAAGTTCTAGTTATAGTTATACTTTACATCTAAATACATATTATAAATAAATTAATAATTGCCCGCCAATTTGGGAAACACAATACATTTATTGACTTACAAGCTAATTAGATAATATATAGAAGGTCAACTGTACATACAAACAGAAAATTATATCGGAAATTCAGGCTGCAATTAGAATAAATTGGTTTGGTGGTTTCCTAATTAGAAATATACTGATATGAATATTTTGTGGTACCAACCGATACGTTGCCTAACTGTATTACAGTAAATAACTATATTACAGTTACCATCCTATCACTGCGAGCTTAACCCTATTGAATTGGTATGGGCGCAGGTAAAATGTGAAGCAACAAGGGAAATACTACCTACTTTAAATTAAACGACGTCAAGGCTTGTTGACCAATTACTTGGAATTTGTGACTGCATATAAATAGAAAGAGATGTAACCATAGGGGGTGATTTGTTCTAAAAGGAGAAAGTAAGAGATCAGGTTGTGGTTCTAATTTTAACAGTGGTGATATAAATAATTTCATAAAAGTTGAGTAACATGGCTGAGTGAGCCAGTCTGGCCAAATTTTATTAGCCATCTTTTTTAATTTTTTGTATTTAACTCCTCCCATTCTATTAATATATGACAGAGTAGTTGTGTTATCCAAAATTGAACAATTTTTTTATTTTTTCGTAAAACATTTTAGGCCATAATATGGCCGCCTTTAATTCTAGGTTGTTCAATACTTTCTTCTGGTTTCCAAAACCCATGTGCTTTTTCTTTTCCACAACATGCCACGCCCCCCCCCGGTTTTTGAAGAATTAGAGAAAACTTCTAAAGCGAAATTTTTATTATTTTGCAGATAATTTTCTGCAAATGAAAGTTTCTTAAGCCACCATTCAAACCCTAGCTTTATATAATTCGTGAGTTTTAATAACACATTGCCTTTAGATTCTATTTAGAAGATTTTTGTATACATATCCGTACTTTACTGCTGAACGAAGTGGAACAAGATATCCTAACAGTTTGGCAAATGTACGAATTTTGCAGATATATAGTTTTCTTATTTTATTGATTTTGTTGGATGCTACTAAGATTTTTGATCGGGGGAGTGAATACTAAGGTCTTTGCTGTCGAATTGAAAACCAACTAACATTTTTGTTAGCGTATTAATTTGCTTTTTTGGTAATTTAATATAAAATCTAGATTTTCTAATATAGTTTTTGTTTTATTAAGGTTATCTGAACAGTCTTTCAGTATTTTTTACAAATAATAAAACATTGTCAAGGTATGTTATGGACAAATGTACCCTGGATCTTAAGTAATGTACAACTGGTTTTAAAATCTTTGAAAATATATGGTCCTATATTTAACTCGAAGGGTAGACAAGTGAATTGATAGAGTTGGCCTTCAAATATAAAACGTAGGTATTTTTTACAAGATTTTTTAAGTCGGATCATAAAATATGCGTCTTTTAAATCTAGGGTAGTCATAAAGGCATCTTGTACTAGTAGATCTCTGACCTATAGTCTTTTAAATTAAACTTTGGCGCAGCGACGAACACATTTAATTTTTTAAGATTAAGAATGAATCTGTATTCTTTATTGGATTTTCATATTAGAAAATAAGTTGATATAAATGCCCCAGTGGTATGATTACATAGTTCTATGACCCTCTTCACTTCCAGTTCATTAATAGCCTTTTTTAAGTGGTCAGTTCTATAGGAGATAAAGTGAGTGCTTTGTGCGGGTGAAATATTTTATGAAGAAGTATTGTGAAATTTTATATTATAATGATGTTATAATTGACCAATTTTCAAGAAAGTATTTGGTGTTTCCCGTACATTTCTTAATGGATGTAGGAAAACCAGGATAAGTTACCTCTAATAACGATAGGTGCTGCGTTGTGGTTAGTAGCTTGATTTTCTTTGTGGGGTTTAGTTCCTCTTGTTGTTGATTATTGGGGTTTTCCATCTGTTTCGGTGATATGGTCTGATTTGCCAGGGGTTTGCTTGTTGAATGCCTAGGCCTAGGAGTATATTTTAAAATGTCATTTTTTGACTTTTGCAGGTTTTGTGTTGTTTTACATCTTTCTCCGAATTCCTTTCCAAAAAGAAGTGTGTCGGGTTTGCTTTCCTCTGCAACACAACTCGTCCACTCTGCAAATGCTTCTTAAATAGCATTTACTGCACAGAAATGTGCAAATGTCAAACATATGAAGAGAGGTGTGAAAATACTCCAAACGATAACTCCATACTGGATGATGATTCAGAAGACATCATAGATGACATATCTTATGGTATTAATATGATATATGACTAAAATATTATACATGATATGGCAATAATAATAATAATGATCATAATAAAATAATTAAAAAATATATTGGTATTAACATGTATTTAATTTTTTTTTAAATCACAATTTTACCTTTTCTACTTGATGTTAAAGAAAGGTTAGTTTTATGTACTTCAATTCATGTTAGAGTATAAAAGGGGAGGAGAATAATATGATTCACCGTGTGCCACAATTGTTGAAGTTGAAATGCCCATTTCTGTGCGGTAAGTAATTTTAATATTTTGCTCCCGTCGCTCCATTTTCCTGTTTGCCTTCATTTAACTGCATTCTCCCTAACAACTATTTTGTGTTTTTCCGTATTTATTTCGGAATATTGAGACCTTTGAGACCAATTTTATGGACTGGGGGCTTGAAAGAAACTCCATTACTAGCGTAATTATGATTATGGGGCATTCCATGAATTGGTCACCATTTGTAGATGTCCATCAACTTGTTTCATGTTCCAGAGGGACCCCAAAACATAACAAAAAAACTATTTGCTTGCAGCATTAAGTAGCATACGCCGTTACGTATGCTGTCGCACTATATCACTTAGTTGGATTAGCGAATAATGTGTATATTTCCTTTAGAAGGAATCGTTACATGACTGAAATCCAAAATGTTTATTAACTTGATATTTATATACTCGTTTATGCCCGCAACAATACATGGATACCTATATCAAAATATTAATACCAGCATTCCTTCCTTCCTTTTCTTTTAAATTATCAGTTGATAGAGGCCTTTGACATGGTGTTGGTCAGTTTATTTCAAAATAATATAAAAATTAGATATAATCACATACAATCATTGGAATTTAGTAGAGAGGAAACCATTCTTCGGTTTACAAAAAAAAATGCAGAGGAAAATATGTGGCAATATTTATAATATTGGTTTTGTGTGACCTTCAAACGGTAGGTACTAATCAGTTTTCTGTTAATTTTAAATTCATGAAACTTTGGGTAAATATCATCAATAGAATTTTTATACCTGGTTTTCCTCTGCTCTATTTTTGTATATAGCAAATACGCAAGGTATAGCAGTCCAGTATCCAATAAAAACTTTATGTTAGGCCTCCGCCTTAGAAGAAACTTAAGTATAAAAACATTGATATCCACATAGTTATAGAAGAACACTTACAAATATACAGATTATAGGTACATCTATCATATAGGACCCACTACACTTCATTTGTAATCAAATAAAAACATTAAAAACTCCATTCCTTTAGGCAAATGATTTATATACATAGACGTCCTATATAATAATCTTACAAGATTACTTTGTGCTTCATAAAATTTATTTGGTACGTAGATATACCAGTCATCAAAATACCTTAACAGCCTCAAGATAATATAAAAAGATCTATTAGAATAATACCATCCTATACAATATACGATTACATTTTATTATTGGAATTGATCATATTAATATGTATATTTCATCAAGTCAGTCTACCAAGTTTATTATTACACTTCAAAGCGCCATTGAATGCTAGAAATGGCATTAATGGAGATAATTGAAGTGTATTAACAGCAATCAAATACATTAATAGACAACATTTATCATATATAATTATGGAAGAATTAAGTTATGTATGCAGTACAGTACGTGCTTTGTCCTTGGTGTTCAAAGATCAGATTGTATGAAAACATAAAAATGCAACAAAATAGCTTAAAAATGGGTGTTAACTACAAAATAGACAAACTTATATATATTTATATATGTTATATTAAGTATATAAGTATTTATTTATTGACATCGTTTGAAAACGTACATAAACATAATTAATAAATATTTTAAGAGATATGTTTACTTTGAGCTAGTGCCTTACAAAGGGGTTATCAAATACCATGCTGAAATGTCTGGTGGATATTGGGGGCATTAATAAGACTCTTACTAAAGTACGGGAGCGATTTTATTCGGCGAACATCCGTCAAGATGTGGAAGCTTGGTGCGGCAAGTTAGGGACCACAGGCGGAGTAGGGATCCAATGTAATAGTACAACGCGGGAGGTTCTTTTTGATTGAAAATCGCAATGGATATAACTGGTCCATTCCCAGATACAGACGAAGGAAATAAATTCATCTTGGTTGCCACGGACTATTTTAGTAAGTGGCCAGAAGCTTACGCTATACACAATCTGGAGGCTGTGACTGTTGCTCAAGTTTTGCTAGATAATCTAGATTTAGTGTAGGTACCCCTAGAGTTACATTCAGATCAAAGAAGAAATCATGACTCTGTGGTGTTCTAGAAAATGAGCCAGTTATTAGGGATACACCAGACATGGACAACAGCCCTTCATCCTCAATCTGAAAAAATGATATACCGTTATAATGGAACTCTTAAAGAACACCTTTCTAAAATTGTCTACAAAAATCAGAGGGTTTGGGATTGTCACCTACCATACCTGTCTACCTGCCTACCTACCATTTTTCCGCATGGCATACCGAGGTTCCATCCCTCAAACTATGAAACAAACTGATATTTGGATATGAGATTAGATTCCCATCTGATTTGGTGTTTAGGAAACCTGGTGAAGAATGACTCGCGACCGAGGATGAGGTAGAAGATATATCCATGAGTTAGTTCAAGACCAAATGGCCGTTGCAAGTGACCGGATGAAGGCTCGTTATGTCCTTAAAGCCAACTCTAGTGGGTTTAACCAGGGTGACTTAGTTTGGTTGTATAATCCACATCGGAAGAAAGGAACACTAAAGAAAGGAACTGTAGCCAACGCTCCAGCCGCCTTGGGAGGGGCCCTATTCCGTAGTAACTCGAATTAATGATGTTGTGTACTGAATTCGACAAATCCCAAGGACGAAGATGTAGATTTTTCATTTAGATAGACTAGCATGATATGCTGGAGTACATGAGTTGCCTGACCGGGACGTTCAGGCCTGTTATATTATAGTGGAGCGGATAGAACTCTGAAACTCTCATATTAAAAGAGATATTTTTTTCGGAGTAGAAATATATGGAATTAACCAATATATTCAGAAATGTTCAATGCCTCAAATTTTTTTCTTCTGAAAATTTTGGGTGGAAATGAAAAAAAAAGAGCGATTGAATCTTAAAAATTACTATTTTCGTACGGGCCTCCTTTGCAAACTGATGTTTTTCTCTCCATAGCCAAGTAACGTAAGTACTAATACTACTAATACTAATTTTTGTTTTACTGATGTACTATTGATTGAGTATATAATTTTTAATGTAGAAAATACCTTCAAGTTTAGTTGAAGTTCTTTTCCGAGTACGGAACACGGCAGAATTGAGAAAGTTCCGAATTCAGTAGTGCTTAACTTCTTTTTCACGATATGGATTTCAATTTTTTTACCATGTTTGGATGAATTGAAGCAATACCAACATATGCCCTCCCATAACATATGGTGACGTTTCAAAAATAAAGTTTTTAGAGCCCCTTTAATAACACCGTGTCTAGCGAGCTATTTATTCTACACACTGGGAGTGCAAGAGAGCGAATTATTCACTACGGGCGCGCATTGGACGCGCTCATATTTTACATAAAGCGACTGAAAAAAATATCAAATAAAACATACCTTACTCCAGACGCAATTACCGTGGAAAAATGTAAAAATAATTATTGCAGAGGAGGTTTCAATTATTTCTACCCCAAAAACATTTTTTTTATAAATACCCCGGCGAACAGTTCCACAATATTTATATTTATAATGCGCTCCTTTTCCAATGCGCGTCTGTAATCGATAATTCGCTCTCTCTCGCACTGCCAGTGATGAGAACAGCTCCCTAAACCCGGCGTTATAAAAATGGGTCCAAAAACTTTATTTTCGAAACGTGACCATATTGCGTTGGTATTGCTTCAATTCAGCCAAACGTTTAAAAAAAATTGAAATCCATATCGGGAAAAAAAAAGTTACTACTGAAGCCGGAACTACAACTAAAATTGAGGGTGCTTTCTACATTAAAAATTACATACTCGTTCCACACCCATTAGTACATCAGTGAAACACAAATTATGGATGGCTATGGAGGAGAAAAACCTCAGTTTGCGGAGAAGGCCCTTACGAAAATAGCCATTTTGAAGATTCAATCGCTCATATTTTTTCCAGTATCACCCAAAATTTTTGTAAAAAGAGATTCTGATGAGTTAAACATTTCTGTACAAGATGGTATATTTTTCCCATATCTTTCTACTCCGAAAATACTTTGTAATGAGCTACGACGTTCTATCCGCTCTACTACTAGGGAGAAGGCAGTCTTACGCACGCCTGTGGCGAGTGACGTAATAGACTGTGAAATGAACATGGTGGCTTCTCGATGCTATGAGAACGCTTCTCGGTACATCTCGGCGTTCTAGAAGAGTGCCGACACATCGAGAAACTACTGTCTCCGGATATATAAGCAGGTTGACAGTGGCGGAGTACAGTTAATGTTGTACTCGCGAATAGTAAATATAGATAAAAAACTCTAAAGTTATAAATTTTGTTTTATAGTTGTTAATTCCTAAGTTTAGTCAGTGTTTATTAGCAAGTTAATAAAGTAGTGTTAAGTTAATGGGTTTTTAAATTATTGGATCTACGAAAAGCAGTACTGTTTGTGCACAGGGTGCAAATACGTAACAATAGTTTTTGATAACTCCGTTTGCATTTAGGAAATAAAATATCTGAAGATTCCTGACACGATTGCTTTCATATACACTGCAGCGCAAAATTAAAGGACCATTTTTCGCCTTCTGATTTCAATTTCAACTTATTCAAAACTATCCGGCCGATTAGCAACACATAGGTACTCCTTATGTTTCACCGTATAATTAAATTGTTTCACAATAAAATATTCTGGTATTAATAATAATTTAAAAGCCTAAGGATGTAGCTATAAACTACAAAAATATTGAAAATCGGCCAGTCAGTTTTTAAATTATTCGAATTTTAAATTAGGAGGCAAAAAATAATATCCTTTAATTTTGCGTTTCAGTGTAAGTATGCTACCTACAAATAAAATCATTCTTATTTATCCAAATAAATAATAACTGTAGCAATAATCCGCAGAGTCAGTAGGTGGGCATCGCAGACTGTTGCACTGCACACGTAAAAGATAATTGAACAGCGCCAGCGACTAGAAATTTGTTTAAGAGATAATACAGGAATTTCTTTTACCATGGCGGTCCCTTAACTGCTGCAGGTGCTGCAACTGGACGGCTGAAGGAATCATAGCAGCGTGAGAAGGAGTAGTCGGTGGCCCCGGTTGTGAAGGCAAAGACTGCCTACGACGACGTCGAAGAGCAGGACTCAAATTGTACTTTACTTTTGCTTGTGCTAGGAGTTCTTTAAATACTTTTGTGACGTTCACGTTATCCTTTGCTGATGCTTCTACGAATCCGTTTTCCCAGTCGACGGTCACTACTGATTCTGTGGTAGCAGCGTCCATCTGCAAATAAACAATTAATATATTATTAAAAATGTATTTAGAAAATAACTAATTATGGAAATTAATACCTAAATCGCAAGGGCGCTTTAGAAAAGACCGAGGGTGTGTGGAAATATATTTTAGTTAACTTCAATACAGTTATTCAGCTACGTCTAAAATTAAAAATGCGCAAGATATTTGCTGTATTTATCGACTATCTACAATCACTACGACAAAAATAAAGCCGTATTTTCTGGAATCTCAAAAATAATATAAAACGTAATTGTGCAATGTATTTCTGTATTTTTGTTCTGATTTTTGAATTTTCTCGTAATTCGTTACATGCATTTTGTCTCAACTTTATCTTAAAACCCCATGCAAAAAAATCCAGCGGAGATGAATCGGGAGAACGAGCAGGTCAGGCAACTATCCCACCACGATCAATGCATCTCAGGATAATTAGTATCCAATCAGTGACGAACATTTCGTCCATAATGGGCTAGACAGTCGTCTAACTCATACCAAGCATTCAGCCTTGCATCCAGATGAACATTATCTCACATATTGACGTGCTCATTTTCAAAAAATTAATAAATCGCAAAATGAATTAAATTAAATTCACTTCATAGTACAATCTTGGAGGTACTATGTTGTTGCTTCACAATTGTAATATTATTAGTTTAAAAGTAAATATTTAGTTGAGTAATTATAAAAATTTCCATTGCAATTCGCAATAAATGTTATCTGAGATATTTCTGAAGTAACTGTTAGTTGAGGGGTTGTACATTTTAAAACTACGAAAATCAGTTCTGCGGGTGGTGCGCAACTCCCCCCCTCCCCAAAATAATCCTGTGGTGAGAAAAGTCTTATTTCTCTAACAGCTCGTTAACCGTCGAGGATATGAAAAAATTGTTTATTATAAAAAAAGGAAACCTTGACTAATTTCGTACAAAAAAATTCTCTTTTATTTTTTTGTATATACCATAATTTTCGAGAAATGGGCTAGAATCAATATTGAAGAAATTCTATACTTAGTATTTTTAATGCGCGCAAATTTTCGCTTATTTGAAATTCTTTGCGCGCGGCCTATAGAAAAAATTGAATTGCTCGAAAACCAAGCAAGCTAGGAAGAAACACCAAAATGGGTTTTGAAGGGGATATAAATTATTTTGCCATTTTTTATGGCTATTCATATTTATCAGTAAATAAAAATAACAATATAATGTAGTTAGCACTTGATTTTTTGCTTTTAGCTATTACAGGCGCATAAAAAATAACTGATTTAATATAAGTTATAAATAATGTAGGTATAACCTTTTAGTTCAAGGTAGTACCAATATTTACAGCATATATATCAGTTGTGTCCCGGGTAGAATTGTTTTTTGTCCCTGTTTTGAACTTCGTAGGTCTAAGCGATTTTATAACGCATATTCGAAAAAGGCAACTTTTCTTATATCTTCAATATCGATTTTTTCGAAAACAGTGACATATACAAAAAAACACACAATGACATATACAAAAGCACACTATGACATATACAAAAAAACACAGGGCCACTTTCTTTTAGAAAATTAGTCATGCTTTATTTTTTTTATAAGCAATTTTTTGATATTCTCAACGGTCAACGAGTTTTTCGCGAAATAATGGTTTTCTCACCAAAGTGTTCGTTTTTTAGGTGGGTTCCGCACCACCTCCCAGAACTGATTTTTGTGGTTTTATGATGTATAATTCATTCACTGACAGTCACTGACGATATATACTAGATAACATTTTTTGCGAGCTTCTGGTATATTTTTTACTTGAACGCCTGCATTAATTATAAATTATAAATTATAAAAAAGATCATCTGGCCCTAATCCAGCTGCACTCCTGGATGTGGTTCGGTGGTGATAGCAGGAGGATGACTCGTGCAACGGATAATTAGACAAAATGGCGGAAATTATACTGGAGCAACAATCCTAAATTTGGTTATGCAGTTTAAACTCGTAACAAAATTGGGATGATGATGGGGTGTCTTAAATTCTTGAAATGGATATGTGACCAAGACAAAAAAAGTTCTTCGTGAGGAATACTGTCCTGAAAACACTTTTCTCCTTTATTTCTCTACGTAAAATGTCTACGTAAAACTGCTACTTAAAACCGTACAATAATTTAAAGACTACTTATATATCTGTACCTCAGTATCAAAAGGTCGGATGTCCACTTTTTCAGAAAATCAGTTTTTTGGTGTGATTCGCCGTAACGTGCTACATCATTCGGTAAAAGGTCGGTAGTCCATACTTCATTAATACTAAAGTTATAGCTGATGCAAATACACGGTTGTCCACTTAGGTTTGGAATCAAAAGGTCTGATGTGTACATAAGACTTTATACATGCTTTAGAGATACTTTCAAAGTTACTGCGATGGTAGATCTTCAGAAATGTTTGTCGACTCCTTCTCTCACAAATGGCCAATCCTTTTATTTACGGAAACTGTGGACACTGAATTTAACCATATTCGAAGGTACATCAAATACCGCTCATAATATGATCTGGAATGAAAGCATTGGACAGCGTGGTGCAAACGAAATTGGGTCCTGTATTATAAAATGGGCCACTGACTTTCTGCCTCATTCAGTTCAAGAGGTAACGATTTGGTCGGACAACTGTCAGGGCCAAAATCGAAATTTGAAAATAGTTCTTGCTCATATGTGGATTCTGAGACAATGTACACATATAAAGGTGATTAATCAAAAATTTCTTTTGAAAGGTCACACTCATATGGAGGCTGACATGGTGCATTCCATAATCGAAAGAAAAAAAGCAAGGCTAAAGAAATAATAGTTCCTAGAGATTGGACACAGTTTATCAGAACTTGCAATGGCAAAATAAACTTTAATGTCCATGAAATGGAATTTGCAGATCTTAAAAATGTGTCTACATTTTAATACAATAATGCTTTAATACAACACTCAAAATCTGCTCTCATCAGCCGAAAGAAAAATGCAAACGGAGAAATATTTAGCATTTCAAAAGTAGTCTGGCTTCAAGTAAAACAAGATACCCCTGGAATACTCTACTACAAAACTAATTTTAGACAAGAAGCGTTTTTGGAGATTAATCTTAAAAGTGATACACGATTTCCCGTTACCTGGCCTGAAACTTTACCGCCTGTGAGAACAAGGCAATGCGCCATAACGCCTGATAAGTACAAACACCTACAACCCTTGCTACAATGGATTCCCACTGAATTTCATAGTTTTTATCAAGGTCTTAAGACTTCAGAAGAAGCACAAGATTACCCAGAATCTGATTCTGAAAATCAGTAAACTTAAATAATTATCTACTGTAGAAAATTCAGCGGACATGCGACTTCCAATGTTTGCAAAAAGTTTGCAAAAAGGTTGTCCATAAATGTTGTTATTTTATTTTATAAAAAATCTAAAAAATATAAAGTAACACTGTAATGTACCTTGGTTTTGTAATGTAATAACAGATAAATAAAAAATTTCTACTTAAAAATTTGTTTATCATTTTTGAGGTCATGTACATAAGTAACAAACGAAAAACTGTTTTTTTGCTCGATTGTAAAGTTGCTACAATGGACATCCTTTTGATACTGAGGTACAGATATATTTAGAGAATTATGTAATGAAAAATTAAATAAATTCTTACTACAGACGTAATGAACTCACCTTCGTTGGAAGCGGCAAGCAAAAATCAGGAAAAATGACGGTAGGTCGAAATTCGGGAGGATCCATGATCCTCTGTAGTTTCCCAAAACATTAGAAAAAGTTTGATGAGTGCAAAAGTTCGACAATCAAACTCCGACTTGAAGCAGTATGGAAAATAACAAGAATCTTTTTACTCATCTCAGAAGGAAATTTACGTGGAATTGAGGCTACTTCGCGATGCCTAGCCATGTCCTGCACCACGCCAATGTACCTATCATAGCCTAGCGTTCGCATACAGCACCTAGAACTGTGACCTTGAACTCTCCTTCTTACGGAGATGCCTCCTACACAATAGAAAAAATGCTACATGAAATTCCTGCTGAATACGACTATATCCCACATCTGTATTACTGAGATTGAGCAAACAGTAATACATGTAAACGTAGAGTGTGTAGTTGTATACATTTTCGGTCTAATTAATAAGTCACGCACAATACAAATCTTTCTATATTACTCAATTTAAGTTAGTAGCATAATCGATTCTGCTACACTGTATATGCAATTAATTTCGCACAGCCTTGAATTCATGAATAGAGATGAACAGTCAAATTGCCTTCAGTAGATATGCATTATTTATTAATATGGATTCATTGTAAGTTAGGTTAGTAAAGACAATAAAGGCAACGAATGTCGAATGATAAATGGAAAAATCCACAGCTGGATAACGAGAGAGAATCAATTCGGAAAAGTAAATTGATAAAAGGAAACTAAATTGACTGATGAAAGGAAGAAGATTGCGAAATGTTAAGAATATCAAAAAGTGTAACCCCGCACAAGAAATTCAAGGAATTAATAAACCATTCAGTAATTGATTTAAGGATGAAATATTGTAGTCAATAAGTTATATCTATAAAGAAATAAAAATGTTCTCGATAAAAGTAATTTCTTCTAACATTATCTAAATCGCATCCATCACTTGCTCATTTATGTACACGATATAAAAGTTTATTTCTCGTGATATGTCTAAAATATATTGTGCTGCATATAATAAAAAAAACGATCAATCTATTCGCTTGGATTCCTGATATCGCGTAAAACAAATGGTGGTATATAAATTGAAACATAAAATATATTTTTTTTTTCTCTTAGCAAGAAACTTGAAATACTATATACTTTATATATCCTGTATATATATACTGTATACTTTATATATACTGTACACTTACCCGAATAACGAGTACTAAGGAATATTCAAGAAATATTACATATGAGTTATTTATTGCAGAATGTTTGATATCAGATTGTTATTCTCACTCATAGATAGTTATTCTAACTCAGTCGGTTAAGTGACATCATGGTGTCACTAATTGGCGAACCCAGAAGGTAACATTTTTATATATTACCAAGTGTGATAACAATGTAAAAAACCTCTACAAAATTATTTAACAATAGTTTGATTCATTCATTTAATTAACAAGAATTTAATTCATTCATTTAATTAACAAGATAGATAGAACAGAAATTCACAGAAAAAATATAATAAGAGCAGAGATCGAGGTACATTCTTACATAAATATCCGCAAAAGGCGCTAGTGTATACCTTTATAATTTAATTGTGGAACACATTAGGGTGAAAACAATATTCCTGTCCTCTGTTACCTACTGCCAGTCATTAATAGGTGTCGCAACTACGGCTTCCTACAAGAAATTCCCACTTGTAGGAAGGATAGGATAATTCCCGTCGTAGGACGACGAATTATCTGGGAACTGTTTGCTATATTTATATATTTTTTAGTGACTCTGCTTATCATAGATTCTGATTATTATACTTTTCGTTGCGAAAGTCGAAGAGAATAATTTCAAAGTATTTGTCCTACTAATTGAACTGTATACGTAGTAACTGAAAGGGCATTGTGTAAATCGCATAGCACTGTAAATTTTAGGCAACCTACCCACTGTAGGCGTTCCCACCCTTCTCTGATATACACAGACAGCATTAATTAAGCGGTTGGGCCTCGTTCAAATTTGTAGATATTATTACAACGTAGATAAATAGTGTTCGAATTGTTGAGCAGTATCATAAACTGAAAGTAGGTTGTATGTCAATATAAAATATGAAGCTAATGCAAACAATAACATACAGATCAAAATGAAAATGGTATTTCATATCGTTGTGGTGATATTTACGAAAAAAAAGTTTTCATGTGTTCATTATCAGTGGTTTCACTTTTCCGCACTTTTCGTTAACAAGATCAATTACCTTGAACGACGCGACGGTGAAATATCTGAGGAGAAATGTCATTTCTAAAAGAAAATCAATGGTGAAATTAATATCAAATAGAAATACAGTTTTCGTTAAAATAAGTAAGAGTAAGTGGGGGCTTGTACGCACTTAAGCTTAAATCGTTTTTGAAATAATAAATTGCAGATGATTTAAATGTAAATATTGTAATTAATGCAAGTGCTATGTTTGCTTTCAGCTTTCAGCACGTGAATCAGTATTAGGAAAAAATAAAGTATTAAAAACAATATTGCTCAAAGTATGCACACATGTTGGCGAATGTACGCATTAAAAGTATTATTAAATAAAATCAACACTAACTTTAAAAACCTTTATTAAAGATGCAAACATAGAAAAAAACATTATATAACTCCTAATGTAAGCATAGGTCACACTTATAATTTTTCGGGGAATCTCAAGTCAGTATAGTAGGTACCCGTCAGAAATAATTCATATTCGTATAAAAAGTCAGAATCAGAATCAATTGGAATCTGCACAGATAGTATTCGACAATCACTACTGGCCCTGAAAAATTATAAAATAACTGAAGGGTCAACAATGGAATGTCACCAAGCACTTGCGAGAGACTATCAGATGAAAAACATCTGCAATGTTGGGTCAAAGGATACTCATAATGGAACGACAATAAAGAAGCTGACAAACTAGCTAAGGAGGTAGCCAGCCTGAAAATCATTAGACCTGGCCCTTCAAGTACACTACCAATTGCAGCGAAACTCCAATTAATAAAGGAAAACATATAAGAAATTTAAGACGTTATGGTGTGAACCAGAAATCTCCTGAGATAGCCCAGCGAAGAGGCAGCGTGGAATCATCTGGCAATGTCTAGGGGAAACCTACGATTTGTAACAGGAATCCTAACCGGACACTGCCGGGTAAGGAAGCAGCTCTTTAATATGAAACAAAGTGACACACCCTTCTGCAGAGGATGTGAACAAGAAGATGAAACGGTCGAGCCGTGTCATCGACCAGAGAATCCATATTGGGGAAACTATGGCCAACTATGTTTCGAGGCCATTGGAGAAGAATTATTGTGAAAATGTAGATCCTGATATTAAAAACGATCTGCTATGAATTTGGTGGAACCCTAGGTTGAATCTGACGATTCAGATTTAGGCGAAGTTTTAGAAATAGGAACTTCACAGAAAAAGAAACTTTTATTTTTTTACCACCAAGCAAAACAAATTTGTCTAAATGTTAAAACAAGATCCTGTGCACATAGGAGATAGTAAATCTACAGAGCTGAGAAAAGTGTCAAATATGATAGAGGTTCCTTACACTACTTTATGTCAGCTTGTAAAGAAAGGAAAGAAAACAAAAAAAAGAGATCTGATGCAGGAATAACCAGAGATATGGACTTGGCCACAAGCAAACTTTTAATAAATTTAATTTATGAAAAATAAAAAAAACAATGAAATTCCCACCACCATAGAAATAATTTTAAATAAACTTACAGAGCTTGAAATAATTTGTCCCGAAAGCACTTTACGACGGAGGCTTAAAAAATTGGGTTTCAAATTTAAAATTGTTAATAAGCGTGCTGCCGCAGTGGAAAGTCAAAAAATCGTAAATTGGCGAATAAAATATTTAGAGAAAAGAGAGTATGATGACTAAAACTGTATAATGACTAAAACCCAAGCATTTAACAAAATACTGGATATGTAAATTGAAATCAGTTATTGAGGACTTGGAACTTCTTGATGTTGTAAATCTGGGTGATTATCTAGTAGAGTGGATGCACCTTCTTGGCTGGATGAAGTTTCAAGTTACTGTAAGTAATTCTACTGGAAGTTCTTCTACATGGTGGCTATTTTCAAAATTGACATCCCAGAAGTCCGAAATCTTGAAACTACTTTTTCTATTGTCGTCACTTTCATGAAGTTCGGCTACATCGTATTCAACATTGTTTGATGACCAGTCCTATAATTTTTAGTGGCAAAAAAAAAAGTCAGATCCAGAGGCTGAAAGTGATCAGATGTATGTGGATGATGCGAGACCATATGGATGTAATTTTCATTCCATAAATTGTAAGCTGTAATTGAGATGTGGCTGGAATGATTGTCCAGAACCAAAAGGACAGGATCAGTAACAGTAGGCTCAGCATACCTCTGAAAGTTCATAGAACACTTGCATAGCGCCCCAATTGGTCCAAGAGTTTTGGGCATCCTTCTCCTAGGATATAATATCATCATGGGAGGTATGTAGAATTCCCAGCCGCATTAATTGAAAATGCAGCTGTTATTGTCCTTCCTATTTCGCCGGAAATTGTAGCTTACTTTTTTAGATCCCTTACGACCATAAACTTTAAGGCGTTTGTTCTACACCGTGATGATGCCTGTCTCATCCATGTTGTAAATAATTTAGGGTTAAAATTTAAACATTTCCAAGAGGGTTTTAAGATTCGAAAAAAATAATTTGGTTAACTCCTTATTAAAAGATACAATTCTATTGCAGCTATTTTCATCAGGCTGCCGTAGCTTCGTGAATAGCAGAACTTCCGTATATATCACTCAATAGATTTCAATTCAAAAAGGGTCACAATAATGTTCTCTCTGTAATGTTCTTGGTTGACAATAAGTGGAGAAAACTCGGCGGATAATATTGCTCCCTGCCCTGGTACAAGTTTCATAAAAATAATTACTACTACATCTACTACTGAAATTGGTCATGCAATTACTAAACTTATTCTAATTGTAGTTTCTCTAACCGTACATTTAATGAAGTAAGAAATATTTCTTTGATTTAAATTTTTGAAGTGAATACTTTGACCGCATGAGAGTGATTTTTCAAGGTCTGATATAGTTTGATAAAGTTTGATATAGTTAGGCAACGATCCCCACAAGTGTTCTAAAGCGAAAAGCAATTTTGATATAGTTTATAAACGATCGTGACAGAATCTGAATTACCCAGAATACAATATTACTTATGCATAACCGCTGGATATGTCTGGATTGGGATCTCGAATCTGATCCAAATGGATGATGATCTTACCTGTTAACTAAGAATAGGACAAATAAAACTCAAAAGTATATAATTATATCATATTATATTTAGCTGTTTTATTGAAGTGAATACTTCTTTGGCAGCATGGAAGTGATTTTTCAAGGTCGCGTCACAACACAGTTTATAAAATTTTCATCTCGCAAGTAAGATAAAGCATGACTGATATGAGGGAGCATAGGATCACGAACATATGTTTCACACTTCAGTTACCATAAATCCATAATATCCGCTGCACCTGCCTCAATTGAAGATAAGGTACAAATTGAAGAAATAAATATTAAATTTGTATACCACATCTCATTATTTCAATATGTACGATATAATTATCTCTCCCTCGCTCACTCTCAACGAATCGATAAAGAAGTATTCACTTCTATCACGTGTACTGTTCTGCACGCGTATTTTTTTTAATTGTTTACTATTTTCACACATTTTAGATAGTGATACCATGCGTTAAAAACTACTTTTACCGACATTTGTAAAAAAATTATTGGCGAGGTAAGAGAGAAAAATAAAACATTATATCAATATTTAATGAGACGTAATCCTTCATTTTTCTGACACGTCAAAGAAATTTAACGCAAAACATCAATCAGCACTATCTACGAAATATGTTCGATAAAAGTTTTTATGCCCTACCTAAATCGACATTTAATAGAAATGTAGGTAGCGTGGAATAACACTCCATTGTAGGCAACTACGGAAAAATAATTGTCTCGTAAAAAGGAAGAGCTAAAATTTTATATTAGGATTATGTCGAACCGTAGTATAGATATTAATTTATAACAGCTATAAGGTTTGGCGAAAGGGGAGTTTAACTGATCTGGGAACGTTCTAATGCTATTTTATGTATCACCGAAATAGTCTGTTCGCTTTTGTAACTTTGTTCCCTTTTATAACTGAGCACGGCTGAGAGATCTGTTTATGCTACTAGGCGAAGTTACAGAATGATTTAGTTTAAATCATTATTTCACAGCAGTTTCCTTTTTAATATTGAAAATACTTCTGGGCGCGTGTATATAGGGACCCATCTCAGCAAAATTATATGTGGCCTAACAGATCTGTTGAGGTCACGGAGTATAATATATACGTTTGCCGCCGGCCTCGAAGTTACATACGATATGACAGTGTCGACATGCATCACAAGAGACCATTAGGTTTACGAGTGTTTGTTTATTTTAGAAAAATTAGTTCATTTGTTGAAGTGGTATTGGTATTTCGTACAGTCCTAATAAAAGAATATTCGAATTTCATAGTTACATTTTGTGTGTGATGTTGCAACTAGTTCAACATGTGGCATGTGGCTGAAACCGAAGTTGAACTAAATACAAAATATGAAACCAATGAATATACCTATCGTTTACAGTGAGTGATACAAGAAAATGCTGGGTCATATTCGATAATTTTTATTGCAATTTTCTTAACACTAATACCATTTTTACCATAAACTACCATTATTTTTCGATAAACTGTTATGAACCGTCCTGCTATTTTAAATCGGACCACCCTGTCTAACCAAATGTATTCACAAAATAAATATTTTAATTTACGGAACTTCGATATCTTATGTTTTTCTGATTTTGTATCATTCTCCACTATTTACTTTAAAACTACTTGCAACGAATACTGATATTTCCTCTAAACATCTGCAATAGTCGGAATATATAAAAATGCAGTATCAAGAAGAAGAAAAATGAAAATATTATTAATGTTCATTCATCTATTTCATGCTACATTTCATATGGCAATCGTAAAATTCAATTACGCGCGATAGCGGCACAAACGGATATCAGTGGAATATTCACGTTATCATATCTCAAAATTATTTTATTGATGTGGTATTATTACATTCGATAAAACTTTTTATTTTTTTTTATTTTATCACTAATCGCTAATGGTACCTAATGCAAATGATGAAAATACCTATCATCCTAGCCATTAAATTAAATCTAATCATTAAATTAAATAGAAGAATTAAATAGACGCGATGAGAATTGTTATTGAAAATTGGGTCGCAAATACTAAGATTTCGAAACGCCGATTTAAATATATCATTTTAATTTTTTATAAACGATAGAATCATATACTCATACTATAATTATTTTTGGTTGCAGGGTTATGTACTTCGGATAAAGAAAAAAAAATTTCAGAATATAAAAAGTTAAATTTAGTGTGTAATATTAAATAAATTATGAAAAATGGAGATTTTTTTAAATAGCACAAAAGTGACAATATAAATAAAACTGTAGCATTGTTCACACAGACATGTGTTGTACCACTGGATATATGTACCTACCCTGACAGCGAGATCTGACAGCGTTACGCAAGGGCTGAACTATATAAAAAGGAGTGACTCAATACGTAGAACAAAAAAGGTATTAGGTTTATCAGTAATACTAATGGTCATTACTTGTTCATTCTTGTGAAGAGAAAGACGTTCTGTGAAACTGTGCTAAATATACAGTTGTATCGATAAATATTGTGTACTGTTCACTGCCAAACCCAAACCCTAACATATGTTTGGTTTATATGGATGTCAAATGACCCTTCTACCACCTAGTTCTAGGTCGGTATCGCCTTACCAAATGCCCCGTATAAATATGGCAGTATATGGAGATCCTGATAAATCTCCACACAAAGAGTTAAATATTCACTTGCGTATGGTTTCTACAAAAATTTCCATCCGTAAAAATCGTGGCGACAACATTAAAATTAAGCTCCGTTAACAAAAAGATTAACTTAAACAATAGCCTTCCATATATACATATATACGATAGGTACCTGCTTTTAAAATGGAATATTTAATTTTAGATTTTCATCTTTTGTGCGTATTTGGTTGAAAGGCAGAGACGACATACAACAGCAGAATGCCGCACAACTGTAACAATTTTCGTATAATCGTTCAATCAACGATATAATATAATAAAACGATGCCTATCTCAAACCAGGAAGTTCTACAAGGGTAGAATTTCGTATGAATCGAATGATTTATTTCAGTATATACTTATTTAAATGTACAGATTTATATAGTAAATGAATTTGCACCATTTTTACATTAGAAGATATACTGAAATGAATAATTTAAGAAGAAAAATTTATTAATTTTACTAATTAACTAAAATCATTAATTTCATTATATATTCAAATTTAAATAAGATACAATATATTTACAAATTTATTTTACATTTAAATACTTTACAAATGTATTTCCTCTTTTATGATTTATTGGTACTATCCCAAGATTGCTTCTGACATAATAATAAATAATAAATATGTGTGATTAGCAAACCAGACACTCAAAATGTTGGCCAATTTTGGATAGAGATATTTTTTTAATTCTTGCCCGATCTTGCCTAATTTTGCTCTCTTCGTATTTCTTCGAAAAACGCATACTTTCCGAGATATTGGCAAATAAGCATTTTTTGGGCGCCATCTTGGAAAGATGACGGCGCCAGCGACACGTCTCGAATTGTGCATTTTGTGAATTTTAGTGCTGGACACCCACCAAATCTTCAATCCTACAAAGTTTCAAAACTTCCCGATTTCTTTCCAGGTAAGCCCCTTTTTTAATCCCCAATGACTGAACTATAACGGTTTGTGTAACTTTAAATCATTCAAAAAACTATCGATACATACGTCATGAAAACATGAAAACATGAAAACTTCTGATTCTACCATTAACTTGATCTGAAGAGACTTCTTATTTTGTTATCAAACTGCATAATATTCCTTATGATTCCTTTTTTATTTGTTACGAGAATAAGCCAAGAACAAGATCGTTTTAACATTAGAGTTACCTGAGTATCATTCCAAGATAATAATAACCCATTCTAATGACATACATAGCTGTCTTTTATGTACCTAAATCGAGTAAAGTTGATTAACAGCAAATTCTGTATTCGATTTCGAATCTGATTTACGTTGTTTTATGATATATGACTCTAATTTATATTCAGCTTATCCTGTACGAGGCGATTTCTATATTAGTTTAGGACAATGCACGTAAATTCTACAAGACCCCGAGGCGTTTCTAAACCAAAATGTTAATTTCAAATCCGTGTGTCTCCCAGTGGCGGCTCGTGGTAGCTGCAAGAGGTTAGGCCATAACATTCGTGCATTTTAGTAATACAACTTAAATTTCTTTTTTAAAGTTCCTGAAACTATTGTTTGAACACCACGATTTTTATCATTATCCAATAAAATACATGACCAGCTGTACAAACTTTCTTCATATGAAACTCCACATAGCCGTTGATAATTATTATCGTACCAGGAAGATCGATATATTCGCGAACTTTCCCGACCTCATTTCGTTCTCTTTTCGTTAAAAATTGCCGTTATTTTTGGGAGATGAGGGATTTGAGAGGGATTTATTATTACCAATATCGATAATATCAACTATATGATGTTAAATTTAGTCTTACCTTGTAAGTGTAATGAAGTTGTTTTTTATTCCCTTTAAATTAATAGTATGATTACCTATCCTGCCCTTAGAGCTGTAAAAACCTAGCCTAATCTAGAGAATAAACAAAAAATCATAATCGGTAGTAGCAACCATTAGAAATTCAAAACATTAATAAAAATATTAACTCTCAAACAATAGATTAATCGCGCCACAACAATAATTAACATTAGTGCGCTAGCACTCGGCTCAATCCCCTAGCAGCAATACCTTGGTTCGATTCCCCATACGCACTGCTGTGAAATAAATTTTCAATAATTTATCACCGGGATCTAACTAATGAGCTTTCCAGGTTTCCCTCATTCCTGTACTAAATGATGGTTAGAATTTACCAACCTAAGTCGATCCTGGTTGCACATGCGGCCCGTGAAATAATAATATGATGCCCCCTCTCTCACACAAGTCTCTGACTTCTGGGCTAACCATAGCGGTTAGAATGAGAGATTGAAATATTATTATTATTTATTGCGAAACCGACTAAACCGAATACAAGCACAAGCTCATAGAAGCAGGCCTCAGAGCCCGGCGTAAATCGCGTTATTTTAATGTCGCGTGGAGGGGGAACTATAACGGCTTATGGGCATGTATGACGCAGTGTATGCAGTGAAATGGTGAGATATATTGAAACAATTATTTTGATATGCTATTTTGATTTTTGAAAATGTAATAGGACATAGGTAATCGGAAATTAGTTTATGAACAACTGACTCCAGTAAAATAAGGGTTCAACCTCGGAATGTATCGGAATAAACTGAAAATTAGTTTTTCGTCACTGGTCTATACATATTAACAACCTACCGAGGCGAGCTGATTTAATCTAATAAAAGAGTTCGATTAGCAAGTGGATGTACACACCCTACGCTATAAATAGTCCCCAGTACACTGTCCTTTTTTAAAAGTTATTACAACAGTGGTAAAAATGGTCAGCACCTTAACCTATCGTTCTTGCGCGGTTAAGATTTTTTATTGCCTCATTTTTTAAAATTTTAATTAAAGGATTATGAGTCAAATCAAAGGAATTTTTTTTATCCAAAAACAAAGAAGGCTCCATTATCGAGTCCGACACCTGCAACACATCACTGCTGCCTGTCACTAAACGGCTTTGTGCTTCGAAGCACTTTATTATGAAATGTTTGAATTAAATTTAATGTTGGATTTCTTAGTGCATCCCCAGAGTTGGATGCCATAATTCCATATGGGCTTCTCAGAACTCAGAACTCAGAACTCAGAATGACCTCCAAGGAATTTGTCATTTGTCTAATTTGAGGTTCAATTGCTGACGTTTCTTCTTTACATGTGTTTTCCATCGTAGTTTTGCATCTAGGGTTATGCCTAGATACTTTGCTTAGTTGACATGTGTGATTGTTTGCTGGTTGACAATCACTGGAGTATAGTCATATTTCTTGTTGGTGAAATTGACGTGAATAGATTTTGCCCCATTTAGTTTGATGCGACATTTCTTTGGCCAAGTGGTGACATTGTTGACTGATGTTTGAAGTTTGTTTGTGGCTGACTGTATGACTTAGTCAGTAGCGAGCAGAGCAGTGTCGTCAGCGAATGTTGCCGTACCTACTCCATCGCTTTGTGAAATGTCCCAGGACACTGCCCTAAGGTAGTCCAGCTGATATCTTCGTGAGGTCAGAATATTCTTCTCTATATTTAACTCTGAAGTGACGGCCAGTGAGGTATGAACGAAGAATTTGGCACATTCATCATACCATATTTTTTTAGCTTGTATTCCAGGCTCTGATGCTACACTCGGTCGAATGCTTTGGGCACATCTAGGAATATCTTTGCGCAGATCTTTTTCTCTTATAGTGGTCTCTCGATTACATCGGTAATTCGATGCACTTCCATTGTTACATGCTTATTATGGAATCTAAACGGATGGGCGAATCAGCTGCTTTTCCTCAAGGATTAGTTTGAGTTTATGCAAAAGGAGCTTTTCTAACATCTTGGATATAATCGGCAATAAGGAAATTGGTGGGTATGGTGTTCTATTTTCAGGAGGTTTACCAGGTTTGGGTATCATTCTTACTTCAGCAATCTTCCACTGTATGGGTACGTATCGGAGTCATAGTGCTGCATTGAGGAGATGCGTCAATTTCATGATGCCTTTGTGGGACAACTCCTTAAGTATTTGTGCATTAGATCAGAACCAGGAGCTTTCTTTATACTGAAATTATTTCTGATAGTTTTGGTGATATCAGCAGGTGTTATTGGCTTAATTATTGTGCCTCTGATAGTAATTTGTAATATCTCTTCATATAAATACATTTCTCATTAATAGTACTAATAAATAATGGTAGGTACCACGGTATTAGTATGGCTGCATTTGAAAAAATTTAGTATGCACCACGGTACCAGTATGGCTCCATTTGGAAAAAATTAGCATTGCCCCAAAAAAAATTTGTCGAATTTTATTTCCTCATAAATCACGTAATTCAGTATTTGTGACGGGTTTCGATTTTTCTAGTATTACACGGGCATTTCTAGCATTTTGACGTTGGAATGTCAATTATGTGGTGTAGTAGATTCAGAAAATTATACAGAATTAAGAAATGCAATAATATACATTGTCAAAAATGCCGCTTATTATGCATATAGAATAGAATGTCTCAAATTTAAATCAATTATCTTCAAAACTAAAACCATTATCCTGTTACACCCGGTATATTGTATGTATTCCAATATCTTGTGTTAGAATAATATGGGAATTAAATTAAACTGTTCACATTCATAAGAGCGAGCACGATATGAAATTTCTAGGTACAATAACAATGTTCACTCGAACAAGGTACACAGACTTGTAGTTTTACCAGACGGACTTACCGGTAGTTTTACATGAATATGTTATGATTATGAATTTCTGTTTTAGAATTGTGTATATAATATATTGAACATTACACAGACCATTAGCTTTGGTATACTGTATAAGTATTTGTAGGGGATAAGTAGGCTTATATAGACTCCAGTAATAACATTAATTGTTATGCATAGAACAATGTGTATTGAATTAAGCAGTTGTTATAGTAGATTGGTATTATATACCATAACCAGTATTGGCAATTCTACACCTAGTCAAATTATTTAGGTAATATTGGGAAATGTCAATCAATAGCTGGGGATTCATGTGAGAGATATAATATAGAATGGAAATCTGATTCAAAATTCAGAAATCATATATATTATGTTTATTGTTCATTTATAGTCGAGAGGTGAAAATATACAGGAAATCCCATTAGAATGGATCACTCGCGTTACCATATTTTTAACCTGTTCTGTATAAAATTACAAATTTGAACTTTTTATATCAAAAAAGTATATTTCACTTCGAATAGATTTTTCAATATCTTGTAGTTTGATCAGAAAAAAATATTTCACTGAAGTTCTAGCCTCAACATGCTTCCTAGTTTTTGAGAATCGATTCACGAGTTAAAAGTGATCACTGCAAGACCAAAAAGTGGATTTCACCATGCAAATAAAGGAAAAATTCTCAAATCCATTCGAGAATTCATGTCTATATTTATGCCATTAGGGTTCAAATCCAGGATTTTTGTTTGTTGAATTGGGAACATATCGAACTTTCAGAAATTTTGCCTTTTTTATTTATGACTCTGTAGAAACTTTTTGTAATATACCTAATTTAAAAAAAAGGAACTGCTAACCAAGAATATGACTAGCTTCAGTTTCAGTTTTAGTAGATTCAGCTTCTTTTCGAAATGTTAACTTCGAAGAGAAAGTGAATCGCTGATAGCAATCCAAATTCACTAAATTCCCAAACAATTTTGGACAAATTTGGCCGTGTAACGTTTATTTTGTTGATCAGTTTATATTCTTTAATTTTTTCGATGAGAACACTTAAATTACTTAAACTGCTTCAACTAAATTCACTCTCGCAATATGTTGCAGCATAATTTCTCTCGAATTGTATATTATTTAATCTAACTACACGGGATAATATAATTTTAGTAACTGTTTAATAGAGAACTTACGAAATATGTACACGAAATAATAGTCTCAAATAAATGACACTTAGTAAGTAAGTGAGTTAGTAAGGTGCTTAATTAAGTTAGAAAATAAAAATTTATAAACCGTTTATCCACGTTCGTTGCTTTAGAAATATCAGCCGAAGAAATGAAAATAAAGCTTACGATATGCGTGCTTGACAATTCAGCATTACGAACGTAATATTTTTCTATTTAAGTTGTCTATTTAAATCTATTATAAAATATGTTTATTTTTCATGTTTCCGGATACTGGAATCACATCCAGAGCCTTGAATAATTTAAATTAATTAGGGACTAATTTAACAGCAGAATACAGCACCGTCTTATAGGCTAAGCTTAAAGGGAAAAAGGCCTCTATCCTTTTGCGTATAAACTTTCAGATTATAAATATTAAAGACGCTGAAGTTTAAACTTGGACAGACTAAATATTTACCTTTGAGAATTTTAACACTGGAGTCTTTTTGTATCCCAGTGTACACAACAAAACGTTACGTAAACGAGTAAATACAGGATACGACATAAAATATTACTATTCTTCTCGTTTAAGCGCTACAGATGGTGTCATAAATTGATCAAATTAGAAACCACAGGATACTAAAACCATATTTTATTTACGTATATAAAGTTGACAATTCGATGCAATTTATGAGCAAAAATGTCTAATATATTTAACCCAAATCCAGTGCTGCTATAGTACCGAATTTGTTGCGACGTTTTTATCATCATAAACTGAATTTTTCTAAATTAGACAGTGGATGAATTATACGAATAGAACAATTCAGCAGTTGTACTAACTGTCTATATTGAACATTATCAAAAACTTTTTCTAATTTGTGCAGAATTTGCTACAACGTTCTTATTGTCATAAAATATGTTTAAGTGTGCTTAAACTAGGAATATTGGGCTAATTATACGAACAAAACAATTATTGTTTACCTCAGCTGCGCGTACTGAATTTAGACTTTCTTCCTAAATGCCTAATACGTTAGAAAAGTAATGGATAAATTCAATATTTCTTAAGATTGTTTTCCATTTCTATCTAAAATTCTCGGACACGTCGATTTTTATTTTTAATTCCGCTTATTTTGATGTAGTACACAATAAGATGGCGCTATAGGTGTTTCAGATGGGACTTGACCGACATTTTTTTAAAATGGCAACAATATATAGCACACTTAATATTTATTTTGAGAAACAGAGGTTTAAACGAATTAATAAAAATTTAATCATGACAACTCTACGAGTACACAACAAAACCATTCTGCTGCATAAAAAATAACAATTGGACAAGTGTGCTATGGCTCGCTTGAGACAAAACACTACGGTGTAAGTAAATAATGTTGTCACTGTCAAAAGTGTTGTTAATCATTAGAAGCAAAGATGTTATCCGAAAAAGAAAGAATAGAAGTATTAATTATGATAGGCTAGGGCGATTTAACTCGAACACATAAAGTTTGTGATATGTTCAATTCGAAATATGAAGCTAAGAACGTCAGTCGGTTAACAGTAAGCAGGATTGAAGTGAAGTATAGAGAGCATGGCACTGTCAGAGATCTTCCGAGAAGTGGACGTACCAGAGTTGCTAATGATGAAAATAGTTTAAACGTTTTGTTTTAGGGGTCCAAAGGCCCAATGTCTGTCCAAAAACTTATTAATGTCGTAGTACAAGAGCATAGTGCTGAGCAATCTGGCGTGGATGCTATAATAAAATTTATTATCATTTTTCAGAAACGGTTGCATGTACACCGTTTATTTCGGTGTAGTTTGCCATTATCTATGTATTTAATGTTTTGGATCATTTTAGTTGAAATAGTTCAAATCGAAAAAATGACCATGGATTCTGAAAGTACTCTTAAAGCAACAAATTTTGGTGCCATAATCTTTGTCGTATATGTATGTCGCCGAGAAATTTGTATATGTTGTTCCCTCGAAAACGGCTTAAGGTACAAAATTCGTTTCAATGTAACAATATAGTAGGTAACAAAATCTCAAATAATTCTTTCTGCAGTTTGCTGAAAGTGGCGTGCTAACTTTATATACGTATTTAATTTTTATCTTGATGGCTGCAATGTAAGAGAATTTTTTTTAAACAACGCAGGTAAAAGAAGCACATAAACTCTGGATTCGTTTTCGTTCTTATTTTAAAAAACTTGTAACGAATGGTAAATAAAGTCCACGACTGTCATTTTCTTCCTGGAAGAATAATATAGAAAATAATATAGAATTGCTCCGAATTTCTAGCACTCTAGAAATTCGGAGGTCACCAATCCTGTGTCTTTTATCATTTACCTTCAAGTAGTTTAAACGTAAATTCCAGTTAAAATTCTAAACGTAAATTGAAACCAAATGTGTTCTACTAAGACCTACTAGAAAGAATACACAAAATTATGTTTCCAATTTTGTTATTTTGAATTTAGCTCAACGTGAGTAATAACCTATCTAGTATTAAAAAAAATTTAAAAGTACTCCTGTTGCCCCATTCCACGAAATGATACCCCCGAACGTATCTATTCTTTTATTTCATAATTTGTCAGCCGTTCTCGTAAATTAATTTGCAAACCTTTATAATTCACAAACACTCGCATGCATCACTGGTCATCATATTCGTTGAACCGATATTATGTGGAGCTTGATATTTCCGTATTTACTCTTCCCTTGATCAACAATGAATTGTGCATGTTGATATTGGGAACCGATGTATAAAATTGCCGTCTATAAAATACCAATTCCTGTGATCTGGCATTTTGAGGAAAATGTGCAACCTACAGGATACACTTTATTTCCATAATATTATTTTTTGGAAAGCAACCTACAGCAGTAGCAGAATTTGTGGTACTTTACGGTATTTATGCGCATCAGTTTATTGATTTAATATAGCATTAACTATTATAAGTAAGAATTGCATTTCAATTATTTTCAATTGTTATTTCAGTTCATCACTGTATTTGTTATGGACTTGTTCCCTAATCTCCATATATGCCCAAACCATTTGGATCTTTGCCATTTAATTTTTTTACTATATATTTTCCTTCTAGTTCGTGTAAGATTTCATGGGCTTTCGTGCTTCTAAATTCTCGTCTGAAAATAATTATGCGTACAGTGAATCTTCTACTTTATTCCTTCATCTAGTCCTTTTTAATTACAAACTCATCGGTTGCTCCTTTCTGGGTTATAGTACTTTTGATGTCAGTTAGTGTCATTTTTATTAGCCTTCTCAGCTTTGGTGCTATTTTCCTTACTTTCAGCGCTTTAAAGAAGAAGACTCATTATTCTGAAGTCTTTTGGAGTCAAAGGCTCGCTTAATAAATATATAAAAATAATTCAATTTCAAAAACATTCCGCTTCTGACGATAAATAGAATTACCTACGTATGCGAACATTGCAAAAAAACATTATTTACACTTACCTAATGTTATGTGAAATAAATCACCAGACAAATGTAAAATGCACATTGACAAAGGATATATTATTTGACAAAATTGTATATATTAAGTTCAAGTAGAAAACTTAAAAACTAAGACTACCATGAAAACCGTTGGGTTTGGCAATTTATAAGAAGACAGAGTAATTAAGAAATTAGTAATCAGATATGACGTATGCATCGAACAGTGATGACCGGTAGTAAGTCCCTCAAAAGGTGCTTACATAAATTTAATAAAACCCTACACTAAGGAAACTTAGTAGTATTTTACCTTTTACTATGATGATTGATACAAATTAATTATATATAGTTAGCCTATTATAACTATTATTTAGAAACAAAATTCCCTGTTTCCTTGAGGTTCCGATGTAATTTGATGTTTTTTAAAAAAAACAACGTAGCACAAATTAAATAAGTTTTATTGGTAATGAGGAATAACTTTATATACACTGTTCTTAGAAAACATGCCGAGGAAATAGTTTCGGTATTGCAAGACGAGGTGAGCTTTTGAGAACATAATTTAATTATAAAATGTAGCATATATTCACAACCAGCTCCGATACAGATGCAGTCGCTAGGCCTGCATCTAATTTAAATGCGTGCCTTGTGGCAATCCTTTTAGGTGTAGACGGTAAGAACTTGTTGCTTCAAGTTACAGGCCTTTTCATCTTTAACAGGATACAAAAACCGCATTGCTATTCAAACCCTCTTTACATCTTCCACATTTAAAATTATTTTGCTCTTTTGCTGTTCATAATTCTGTATTGTATACTTAGTATGTATACTTTCTAGAAGTGTTCAAAAACTATTTGAACCAGGTATTCGAAAATGCTGTTAAAATTATTGGTATTGAAGTACTTCTGGCTGCGTGTATATGGGAGCCGTCTTTAAGAAAACGTTCGTGATATGCGACATGTTTACACGTTCATGACATGCTTTTCGATAGTTCGGGTTAAAAATATATCCATAGCTTATTCATTAGAATGTTTATGTTTCAAACACGCATAAGTAAAAAAAATCTAATATTATCTTGTAAAAACTTAAAATTTCTCTTTTTGAAATATTAACTGAATTCGAAATAATGGGATGAGCACTAAATCGCCTGTGAAAAATACGCTTTCGGAAAAGTAGACGACTTTATTTTCGCGACTTGATTGCTGATGTCAGAAATGCAAACAAAAAATATAAAAATATTACAATCATTGGCGTACCTCTTTAAGAACACTCATGGTTACGTCACTACTTGAAGTAGGAAAATGAAATTAATAATAAACACGGTACTTATTAAGTAAAACGTACCGCCAAATTTCAATAAGCTATTCCAGGAGATAATAAATAACAATATTTCGATTACCACTTGTATTTCTGAAGCGGTTGATTTTTCGTTATGTATAAAAACTGATATTATTTCACGTTTTCCACAAATGCCAATTACGAATTTTGACATAAATAAGTTGCCATTACAAGACCGCGTAAAGTATCGTTATCGAGGTTCTTTTGGTAATTGATGACGAATTAGATACTCAAAGCGATACAAATGTTTGCATCGTTTTGAATATCTATACGGTCTTGGAATGACAATTATATTTCGCATATTTTCCAAGAATGTTCCACAATTTCCCAGGACTTTTTCAAGGTTATCAGTTATTTATGTTAAAATTCGCAGTCGGTGTATTAAAAAACAGAAAAAACTTAAACTTAAAATCTTTAAATTGAGAAAGGGTCGAAATACGATAAATTTGGAAATTGTGGCATTCTTGGAAAATGCGAAAAATTGTCAATACAAGACCGTGTATTGGATTGTTTTCGAGGTTTTTTTGGTCACTGATGACGAATTGGTTATACAAAACGATGAAAAATGTTATCGTTTTGAATATCTATAACTACACGGTCTTGTAATGATAATTTTCCGCATTTTTCAAGAATGTTCCACAGTTTCCCAGGGATAATTCAAGATTTTCTCTTATTTATGTTAAAATCGGAATAGGCGTATTGAAAGACAGATAAAACTTTAACTAATATCTTGAAATTGTGAGAGGGTTTTCGACCAGATAAATTTTTCACGTTTTTCCGCTTCTAACGTTAATTTTTCGGAAAACTGACTTCAGATTGGAAAGAAACTCATGGGTCAAAATATTTATTTTCTTGTGAATTAGAAATAAAAAATAATATGCTACCCGAGCTGGCCAAAACCAGGTGGTTAAAAAAATGGTATGGCCAGAACTTAACTTGGCTGAATGAATTTGAGGATCTGAGGAATTAGGATCTAACTGTCCATTTATTTTTTTTATTCTCCATTTCATTGACTTGAACATAATATTTTGTTTTTAATATACATTGCGTATGTTAAAATTATAATATTTTTATATCTATCCACTATCCTATCCTATTATATAGGATCCAGTATTTTTATGTACCTACTTCATAGTAATAATTGCAATAAAATATGTTTTTAATTAAAACGTAATTTTGATTTCGAGGATCTTGATGGAGGTTAACTATCTGTAGGTAAAGCTTGCCTTGCTTCCTCTGAAAATCTTGAAAATGGACCCATAAATATTGGGAAAATATTTGTGTGCAAAATAAATAACTTTTAAAAATATAATTATTTGGCCACCCGGTTTGTAACTACCGCCAATGATAACAAAATAAAAATAGGTAGTATTATTGTCTTGGTGTACAAAATAAAAAATTGCCTCATATGTAGTCATCTGTAGTCGAGTGTTCATAGTAACTGAAGGTCACGAGCGGTGGAACTCAAAGGATTGCAGGAGCTCCAATAAATAACCATGTTTGGGTTATATGTACCATGCCATTCGTACTTCATGAGTGTTTAAACTAAATAGCTTTGCAAGTGCTAAGATGTATCATTTTAATTATTTCCAAAGCAAATATTCTTTTTGTTGGTTTTGGTTTAAGTGAAACAAATCTTTTATCTCCATTTTTACAATATATATTACACAATGTCAATGACGAATGACTGACTCTCATCTGTATTCCTAATGTACGTTTCGCAATCGGCGCCAACCACAACCAATATTACTTAATCAGCACATACTACAGTTATTTTATCACAACCTTTACTTGCATATATCATGTATTTAAAATTTACAAAACTGATACATGTAATCATCAATATCGGACGCCAGTCGATTTTGAGGGCGATCATTTTTTCCTGAAGCTTTCTCCTATCGACTATTTCAATTGACTATTTCAACATTATAAATGCTTTATTTTCAGCATATGTTCATCCTAAACTTCTACCAGCCATCACCACAAACCGACAAAAATTGTTATTTTCAAATGTTTGTCATGACAATATTCCACCTACACCCTAATATTTTACTGCCACATGAGCCCATTGTACTTGCACTTGCATCATGTGCACGCTAACCGCCGCCTTAACAAAGCAGCAGGTATACGAGATTTAACAAAGGATATAGCAGTCATATGATGGTGCAGCGGTTCAAGCCCCGCTTTCCAAACCAGTGATCGCTGGTTCGATACCCACATCAGGACTTTTTTAATAAAGTAGGCAACACAACAGACACACCATGGAGGTTGGCGCTGTAAACGCCATCTATCAGGAAGTAACTGAATTAATTTAGTAGGTAGGTACTATGCATGATAATTGATGGGTTATGATGTCATATCCGTTTTCACATTTCCGCCCCATTTCCCGAAATGTACCCTCATATCGTCGTAATAGATGTTCACACACCAAAAACGTACAATGATCGTATACAAATTCAACTTGCAATTACTGGCCATTATTAACTGGGGCTATTTACGCCTTTCGCCCTCGGCTCGTAACGTAAATCTTGCCCTGCGTTAATAATCGCTCTCATTAATTGCTCGTTGAATAATATACTATTAAATAATTCACTATGGAAAATGTAACATGTGATATGAAATATATCTTATAAATCGCGATAAATCTGTAAAGAAAGAACCTATTAAAATGGTAATATTATGCAAATCTCGATGTATCTATGAAATACTACCCAAGACAAACGAGATTTCATATGCAATACTTATACCATTGCCAGCAGCTTTAATAACCTCTAGGGAAATTTCGAATATAGTAGCTGATATCACATCTTCATGCACAATCCTGGAGTTGTAAATTTAAATGTTACAAATCTAATAACATTTTCTTTAGTGCGATTACAACAGAAATTAGTAATTTCTATTTCAGAAATTCTGAAATTCACAGTCCCGAGAGTGCCATATTTCTAGCAATAATTGATAAGATATATCACGATAACTAATAAGTAACAGCATAGATTAAGCTATGGTAACAGCAAACTCTTATTTCTTTCTGTATCAGTAAATTATCAGATATATACGTTACTCCACTTAGAAAATAGCATAGAAATTATTAACTTAGAGTAGAAAATACAGATAGAAAATTCATTGGCAAACTATACAAACAATTTAAACTATTTACTTTGTAAATCCATACGTTAATTCTATCTTTGTAATACGTACTACTTTAACAAATTACATGAAATGAACCTTAAACCCCATTTGCTTGATTATATTCTTTCATTTACATTTATTTGATGTTCCTTGTAGTTACCTTACCTTCAACGTATATTCATTTACTTTTAGAGTCGACGTATGAAATACTTATCCATGCGTTTATGCTACTCAAAACTCAGGAATGATTGAGATTAGGGTATTAAAACCTGGTGGCATCTAATAGGCTAGGCAACGAAGGAAAAATAGCGGAAATAATTCATGTGGCAGCCAATTTTTGCACAAACGTGTCCTTAACAACATACTAAAAGTCCTGAGGCCATTGGAGCTAAGAGGAGGGGAGGGCTCTAAAGGTTCATATTTCAATTTCTTGTTAATAACTCGAAAACTACTGCCTCTAGCGAAACAATGTTCATATACTAAATTATTTAATATAAATGTCTCTATAAAAAAGTCTTCTTAATTTTTTCGCTAGGATCAATACTTAAGGAGATATGGAGGGTGAAAAGTTTTAAAAAAATGCTAAAAATTAAATAATTTACTAATTATAATAATAACACTGTATATGGTGTATCTTTTATACAAAGTTAGGTATCCAATTAATTTTGGGCTGCTGATGAAAATGACAAAAAAATTAAAAAAATACTTGCCGTTTCCAAGGACGTATCTATGTTACACCTTATTCGGTACACATGTTATTGTAGAAAACCAAGTTATCCTCTATTTCAAAAAATGGCGTTAAGTGTTTTTGGCGTTAACGAAAAACAGATACAGCAACATCGTCTTCTAATTCTGAATCGGTTATAAAATACATAAACCGGTTGACGATAGTATGTACTCGGTGTGTTATCAGGATCTTTTGATGTTGATGAAATAAAATATTCTCCTTGACATATCACAGTATCACCCGATTCGTCAGTGTTTCCAGGGGCTCTGGAATTGGTCCATCTTCCAGAGTCCATCTTCAGGTCGCATGGCAGATGGTATATTTGGATAGTTGCCAATAGACTTTTTCTTTTAAGATATACCTTGTCCCATATATGATGTAATGCAAAAATAGTAGCCATTTACATGATTTGTCGGTTCTCTCCAGACTATTGGTACAGCGAAGGGCATTGATCGTTTTTTAAGATTTAACCAGTTTCGCAGACCTGAAGCACATGCATTACAGCAAATGTGTGGGGCCTAGTACTTGTCCTGATCGCCTATTTGACAGCCGAAATAGTAATAATGGTAATTTTCCATTTGCCCCTCTTCATATCTCCTTGACTATTGATCTTAGCGAAAAAGTTGAAAAGACCTTTTGTAGAGAAATATATGTAGATTAATTTAGTATACGAACTTTGTTCCCACCCCATCGGTACTTTTAGTATGTTGTTAAGGACACCTTTCCCTATAACTGTGCCAAAATTGGCTTCTACATTAATTTTTTCTCCTATTTTGCAATTTTTGGTCTTCATTGCCTGGGCTATAAGCATTGCTCACGTTGAACCAGAAACTATAGGAATACACATGCACGGCGGCTGTTTCGCTTATACAATATCAGGTAGGCAAAATTCCCGTGATGCAGCAATCTAAAAATATTATTGTGAAATATACAACTGGTACTTCTTGGGGGTGTAACAGGGAGATGAATGTTGGAGCTTAGTTGCTGGACTTGGTCGAGCACTGGAGTTCTTGACTTCTGTTTTGGATAGTGAGTCCCCTTGGCGTTGTTCTGCTGCTGCTGTTGTTTTGGAAGTAAGAATCGCCATCCGTTTTGGTTTTGAGTCGTTGGTGGTTACTGTGGAGGGTACTGCAGGTCCGAGCCGTGGTGTAAGGGACGTCTCCGTCTGTGAATCCAGGTATCACCCCTATTTTATTGAGGCCTCGTGCCATTATAAAGGTGCGTAGAGCGGTGATATCGCTAAATGTGTTCGCAGCCGATTTATTGAATATGTTTAGACTATTATTTAGGTTAACTGAAAGGTTGACTGTTGACCGATATTGTGGCGTATGGTTTCTTTTTATTAGATTATCTTTATGTATAATAAAGTCCGTTCTGAGTGAATATCTGTATCTAATTCTCGACAGAACCCACTGAATCATCTCCCTGTTACATTGGCGCCCAACGTGGGGCGCCAATGTTCTTACTTCTTACTTCCAAAACAACAGCAGCAGCAGAACAACGCCAAGGGGACTCACTATCCAAAACAGAAATCAAGAACTCCAGTGCTCGACCAAGTCCAGCAACTAAGCTCCAACATGCACTCCCTCTCAATGGCTCGGGGCAACTGCCACCTGCTACCACGTCTGCTCCGGTACCACCCCGCACTCCCACGCGCATGGTCCCGGCCGTACGCACACCAGTCGCGTTCACGTCCCAAAGCCTTATTTACATTGTTAAAACCTCTTATCTTACTACCTATAATATTATAATATATTTAACAATCAAAATATGCAGGGAGGCTGTACGTACCCGTTACAGGGGAAAACTAAAAAACTTTTAATGTTCAATAAGAAACCGCACGTTTCAAGAGCAGAATTAAACAAATAGCTACAATTGCGATCAGTACATTCTATATTCTGGCGAAGGCGCCAATGCGAGACACATATTTTTATTAATATCATTGGTTTTTGATTATCCTGGTGAGAACATTAGGACAAAATTAACAAATTATTGTATTTCGGTCCTTGATAAGTGTGCCAAGTTTCACTTTAATCTGATGTTTTGAAGTGAGTGAAAATGCCGTACAAAAATTCCGTTACTAGATAATATATACAGGTGAAGCTAAGAAAAGCGTTAATTAAAAAATAAACAATATTCCAAGAAATTGATTTTATGCATTATACACGTATCTTTATTATATAGTCAGTCGGGCAGTTTGTCACAGGGTCGACAGAAATAATTGCGTTTTAGGGCAAGGGATATATTATTGTGTCGCCTTTTGTTATTTTAAGAAAGAACAAAAACTGTCGGATCCGAACACGGAACCTTATGTACACAAAGCACAGGCTCTATCGCAAAGCTACCAACGATGTGGCATAGTACGCGTATTTGGGTTGTAAGATTTAACAGCCCACGCATTTGTGAGCCCCGGAATATTATCATTGCTGGTTGGTGAGGAATGCTTATAATATGCATCCCGGTGATATGTTGATATGTCGAAAATACCGAAAATAAAAAATTAATAATATACCTATAATGGGTTTCGTTCTTAATATCATATATAGTGTTATCTTTATGTGTCAATGAACTGTCTATTTTTAAATAAATAATGAAATTTGTTTATTCCTTAACTAAATAGTCGTAGATTTGTGTTTTAAATTTCAATCAAATCCGTCCGCTCACATTATTTCTTAACGAGCTTCTGCTACACATATTGTTTTCAATACATCGTCTTTTGTATATCTTGATTTTGGGTCGCTATATATTGTTCTTTCAAAGCAATATATTCATGTACAATACGTGCATAATATATCTAAGGGCCGAAAGAAATTGGAGTGACATGAGTTATATACCTCGTAGTTCTGTTTCTGGGGTATTTCTTTTTATTTAAAAAAAAACATTTACCCAGACGGTAGACTGTTGTAATAAATTATATACCGCAAGTGAGAAATACGTGTCATTAATAACCATTATCCTGAACTGAAACAGCGGTGTCGGTAACTCAACCAGGCGAACTGGACAAAATCATTACTCTTCTGAGATTTACCTAAAATTCTTTTCGTTTCTAGTTCTAGATTTTAGGTTAATGTATAAATGTATAAGTATAAGTATATATATATATATATATATATATATATATATATATATATATATATATATATATATATATATATATATATATATATATATATTAGAAATTGTACAAGTTCTTTCATTTGTAAAAAAAAGTGGTTCGTTTCCGTATATATGTCTAGATTGTCCAGATATACAACTGGTAAGTGTGTCTTCCTTATGTCTTGCTTAATTCTCTATGTAATAAATTGCTACAAACCCAAGATTTTTTTTCACAAAACAAATATGAATAGCAAAGAACTTAAAATTTAAGAAATAGTACTTACATAAAATTATAAAAATAAAGGAATTACTAGTACAAAGAAGAAAACACAGTTTACACTTTAAAATGACAGAATACAAGTATAATTAGGTACATTTTTTTATTAGATAATCCAATTAATTTTAGTTTTATATCAATTAAGTTTTATAGCGGTTTTAAAATGGAAATAACATATAAATTTTAATAATGCTTAAGTTGATACTGTTTACGCTTTAAACTCGCTTACTCTGGTGACTAAACTTTTAAGTGCTTCTAAAGAGAACATTGTAGGCCTATTTGGACCTAAAAGTCATTCGTTTTGTAAAAGTTATTATGGCCTTAGAGGTTTCTACAAAGTAATCCAGATATATCAAGGTATTAATTGATGTTTAGTTTATACCAGCTTAATATAAAGCTTACAATTTTATTAGTAATTTTTCAAGATAATTCTGAATATCAATTGAAATAATTTATTAAGACTCAACTGCCATACAAAATGATTTTAGAGAAAAAAACAAAACTACCTTCTATTAAAGTTGAATTATTAAGGTCTTTAATTAGGTCTTTATAAAATATAAAATAAAGGATTTTATAATTTAACGTTAGTATTACGTAAAATTTTACGTATATTTTACCTTTATTTATCCTAAAATAATAAAGTTTTTATTCACATGCTGTAAGTGTCTAAAGAGATTCTAGATATGTTTCCAAGTTATCATGGCATATCATTATAAATAAGAAAGATTTATGATATAACGGCATATATTACCTATATTCATTTGTATTAATATAATTTTATTTGAATGCTATATTCTACGTTGATATGTTCGAGATTATAATCAGTCTCTTAGATCTTTGAGAGCCCTCGAATTAAGGAGGAAGAATGTTTGAATAAAGTAAAGAGAAAGCCTGAAATGAAATTCTTAACGTTTCTCGTTTAATTAAAGTGGAAACTTCAATTTTAATACATACACTCTTAATGATCACAATTAAATTAAATACATTAAGAGCATCCTTTACCATTGTATTTTGAGAGTTTAACCGAAATACTGCTCATCATGGAAACGATTTAGTATTAAAGGTGATATTTTACACCCAAAATATTATAACCGAATTCTATCTTTTGCAATCAATTTCGATGAATTCGAATAACACATGAAACACAGACCTTTCTAATTGTGAGTTCATTCTTGATAAAATTCTAGATGAGTAGAAATTTTCCACTTTTTCCGCAAACTGAGAGTTTAACACAGCAAATTTATTATGTTGATTGGATTATTATGTGCTAGAAACTTAAGTACATAACAATGCTCATCATTCCACTTGCATGGAACTGTTTTGAACCGCACCATAAAAGCTTTGTGCAACTAAGTACGTGGATATTGTAGGTGATGTAGGTATAAAGTACTGGACGGGAAATATAATTATTGTATAAACTAATGAACTTGCTTTAAGTGATATTCGATGTTAATTATATGAATCGTCCAGTCCAAATATATCACTTCCTTCCGAATTCCTGGCGTGGCGTTAAAACAAAAGTAATTAAAAAGGAAATTCCTTCAATACAATGAACTAAGCATATCTAGTGAGAGTAGCATATGATGAGAGAGGTAGTACTTGCTTTCTTTAAACAGAGACTATTTGGGATTAAACGCCTCAAATAATTAAGATCGAACTTCATTTAAGGTAAGTAACTTTGACGTTCTAATTATTTTTACAGAAACTTTACTGCTGTAATCTAACAATGCAATCTAATCTAATTGACTTATTTCTGATTTAGTGAACGGGAATAATATTTTTCTACTTCAGGGATAATCGCTTCGCTACCACTTGAACATTTGTTTCAAATCATATTTAACCTTGATTTTAAAAGAAATATACGACTCTACCTACTTCCACAACCATAATAATAAATAACGTTAGGATTCCGTCAGGTCAAGTACTCAAAAATAAATTGCCTACAATTTGCTGTCTTATCGTCTCGTGGTAATGTTCATATTGTTCATTTGACAAATTATTCCACTTTATAATTTAATGTCTAATGGTGTTACATTGGACTCATAAGTACTATCAAAATACTTGTCAGAAATTTTCGCTTGTCCTCAAATTTATAGTTATTTATAATTTATTTCCATTGTGTTAGGTATTACATAATACGAGTATATTATTTGTAAGGCATATGTAGAAGAAGATTATTTATTGACCAGTCAAAAGACACCTCGAAAATTTTACAATGATACTGATAAATTTAATTGTTTTGGCAGCTATAACAAAGGGAAGGAAAATCCCATTTTTATCTTGACTTCCTGCTGCTATAGCAGACGATAAAAATTAAATTATCAAAAAGGTTATTGAAATAATATTAGGTTAGCGTTATAAAGTAATTCAAGATGAAAAAGATTGTGAAATGTTACAGTCTGATATTAACTCCTTTGTCAACTGGTGTCATGAAAATGAACTAAGCCTTAATATTAATAAATGTCAGGTGATGACCTTTTCTAGGATAAATGATATTATAAGATATGAATATAAAATATGCGATGCGATCTTAACAAGATCTTACCGGGTAAAGGATCTAGGAGTGATATTTTATCCGGCGTTGTCTTTCATCCCACATTATGAATCCATTGGTAATCGAAGTCTGGAAGTGCTTGGTTTTATTAAATGATGCAAGAATTTTTCTCGAACACTGAATATCTCAGAACTTTATATTTTGCTGTCTGGAATATTGCAATACTACAATATTCCAGACAGCAAAATATAAAGTTATAAGTCCTTATTATAATGTTCATATTTATCAGAGGAAAGAGTTATTTCATGTCAGTTATATTTGTTATTCCTATTTTTGTCAATGCGCCAACATTACAAGATTCTGGTATCCGGATTTTCTAAACCTACATAGACTACTGAATTTTCAATTAAATTGACTTGTAAATTTACCACGTGATTGTAAAATGTTAAACTATTACCAATTCTTCTATATTGTAAATCGCTTAGTCCCGTAAAATTCTTACAAATTATCAGTGAAATATTTTTAGCTTTTAGATTGAGATATGGAAACTTTAAGAATTTGGTGAAAATCCACACCTTAGATTTTCCAGTACCACAGCTATTAAAATCCATATTTTAAGATCCTGATTTTTGATACGCAACCCTGAATAGACCTTTTATTGATCACAGTCCAAAATGAAACTAATAGTGCCGTAGATTTGTAAAATATAACATTTAGATGGCCGATACAAGTGTAGGTATTTTTTTATTAGCTAATTAAACATCACACTGTAAGAAAATTAGCAAGCCAGGAACTAGCCAGGAAAACTATTTAAAAAAATTATAGTGCAGTTTATAAAATTATATAATAATTTCTGTATTTTAAGTTAGAAAAAAATATATGCTCTTTCGTACAGTAAAATTAGACAAAAACCCAAACGTCAAAACAAAAAAGTTTTTTCTAGCGCGAAATGCTTCCATACCCTCCTCATAGTTCGTACTAAGAAGTTACACAATTATTATTATTATGCCATACCAGTCTACTTCTCAGGAGTAAGTATACTATCATACGTTATATTTATCAGAAATGCAGAGTAAATGGTGTTGCTGCAGCTAGTCTGTATCGCAAAAGGTACCCGCGTGCTTTGAGACATCTTGATCATTGTATGTTCATAAATGTTGAGCCGAGCATATTCGGAGGGCAGAATGCCTGGATTACCATGAAGGAGTCTTACAACAGATTAAAATTGATTTTAATCCAGAAAGAAGCAGGTAACCAAGAAATTGTTTTGTTTTAAAAGGAGGAACTTCCTTAGCAACAAATAACAGGATAAGAGGAGTCGCGCTATGGCATTCTAGAGAGTATGCATTTTAATTTTGTAAATTAAGTAAAACCTAAGTTAAAATTAAATTAATTATTATAAATTCAAGCTGAATATACATAAGTTATGTTACATATAGTTTCGGAGTAGTAAAACTCATAAAATAAGTGTTTTCTTCGAATTTGTAAGACAAATGTAAAGAAGCTTAGTTGAAATGTAGTTTCCCAGCCAAATAAAGGTATATATAGTGGAAATATTCTGGGCGAGATAAGTTTCATTTACTGAGAACCGAACCTTTGGAGCACAGACCACCATATTTAGTTGTGAATTTAAGAAACCACAATAATTTAAATGAATTATTGTTAATTTTTGAATTTAAATTTTTAACCTAGGTAGGTGTGTAAATAGGTAGACAGTAGGTAGACAGCTGTGTTGATATTACTGATATACATATTCACTCTCAGATATGTATTAACGTTTTACTAAAACGACTGATCATTATCCATAAAAAATACTTATGAACCTGAATAACCTTTAGTGCCAATAAATAGGTATCAAAAAATTATATTCTACCACTTACCTCTCTATTCCCTGTTAAGTCTATTTTATTTCCCACTACAACGATAGGTACATTGGTAGAACATTTTGTTTCATGTATTTGGTCTCTTAACGCCCTGGCTTCTTCAAATGTCGAAGCGTCGGTTACGTCGTAAACTAATATAAAAGCATCTGCAGACGATATAGACAAGGCTCTCATGGCAGGAAACTCGTAGGCTCCAGATGTGTCCAGGATATCAAGGGTCAAGTGGACCTGCAACAAATTCATAATTACCGTAAAATAAACGTCGTTCACGCATAATATCATTTAACCATACGGTATTTATATAAAAATATACACGCAAATCTAAATTAAAAGATAGTGAACATAGAGTCAATACCACAATGGTGTGCTTTTGTAGTACTGCAGGGCATGGTGCATAGTCATATTAAAGCGCAAAAGACTGGCAAAGAACTCACAGTTGGTCACAATAACCTTGGAGTTATTATGGTGTGCAGACGAATCCTAATTAGAAACTAGGGAGAGTAACATATCTGTAGAAGATATCCTGCACTACCCTCTATATTATCTATTTATATGTCACATGTAATATATTTTTGAACCTCCCTGTGTATCTAATGCAAACATTTGCCTCCAGATTTTAATATTTCTTAGGTTTTAACACTCTGAGGCCTGAGGCCTGAGGATGAAGGATAAATTTTTGCTGCACCATACCTTATATTCTATACATTATTTATACCTACCATATACACTAACGAATTTGGATGAGATTTGATCGAGGAATATTTTCGGCAAATGACAGGCAGTAGTTACAACATATTGTTATGTTAAGTGTAAAAATATTATATATGTAACTTTTTTCAAAATATATTTTTTTGGAATTTATATTTGGTAGAACCTGTAAATTATTAACTTCATTTTAGACATCTTAATTACTTAAATTGCAGAGACGTGAGGAGAAAGTTGTTTAATAAAAATGTGAGTGAATATAAAATAAATTAAAAGCAATTTGTCCACGACCGCATAATAATAACCCAATAACATATTTCCTAACTGTTGTATAATGGTATTCATAATAGCATATGATTGATTATTAAGAGTTGATAATGATTATACCACATTTTACATTTGATTTATATATGTTTCCATAGCTAAAAAACAACTCGTTCAAGATAAAAAATGTATAATGCTCGGACACAAATCATTCAACTTGAATTACCATTTTACTCGTGCGATATGTGCCACTCGCCTTCGGTTCGTGACGTAAATGTGTTCCTGCGTTAATAATGGCTATCATTAATGGCTCGTTGAAATATCGAGAGTTATTAAAATAAACAAATTGAACATCATATATAATATAAATTAAAACAGGTAAATTGAAATAGGTAGTATAATCTATTAAATAGTACGATATAATAAATATTAAATACCTAGTAAATATTTAATAATAATATTCTACTAACCCCAGCCACATTAAAGTCTCCATGATGCATCTCTTCTATTGTGCGTTTATATTTAGCTGAGAAGGCTCCGTACAGGAATTGCGTTATTATGGAAGACTTGCCGACTTTCGCGGCCCCCATAACTACTATCTTGTGCCGGACGTTGTTAACTGGTGCGACGCTATCGTCTTTCTCCAGGGATTCCACATCTTCACTTTTCTGGGACCTGAGAACTCTATTATTATTATAATAGTATTTTGTTACAATATATATATATATATATATATATATATATATATATATATATATATATATATATATATATATATATATATATATATATATATATATATATATATATATATAGGGTGTTTTCAATATAAGTATTTGCATAAAAATTACCGTAGTAAAATATTCACCACAAAAAGGTATAATAGAGAATTTTTACAGACATTTTCTACTAACGCATGTGCAACTTATCAACAATTTCTGCCACTTGGCAGGGGTTGAAATAAGAGTCCCCTAAGTATATTTTTTTTACAAGTTATTGTGACAAATATTGAGTATTTCAAAACGCATATCAGATAACCAGCTAACTTTACTTTGAAACGTTTACCTTTCTGCTTTTTTGTTTAAAACAAACATTTGTTAACAAAAAAATAAAATTCATTACCATTCTCATTACAACACACGATTGTAGCTAAAACTAAGTAGGTGGCTCCTATTATTGTTGTTGATAAGATGCACAAGGATCAGTATAAAATTTGTGTAAAATTTTACTGTTTTGGTTTTAAAATTCCACCCGCTATTCCAAATTTCTTTGGAAACGTTGATGGAAACGAGATACAGCCCATCTCGAAAGGGGTAAACATATATATATATATATATATATATATATATATATATATATATATATATATATATATATATATATATATATATATATGAAAACGTATATATATATATATATATATATATATATATATATATATATATATATATATATATATATATATATATATATATATATGAAAACGTAAAATATTAAGGATGCAGTCAATAACGCGCAATAATAATAGATTGGCCTAGGTACGAAAGCTCTTTGGTATTGTCAAGCTTTCGGAAATGTTTATTTCCTTTCTCAAGATATCTAAAATAGTACAATAGTGTTAACTTAATAATTATCAAAAGACACGTTTATGATTGTGAGAAAAAACTGTGAAAGAAATCTGTAATCAAAATTCAAATAATCCACTGTGTCTAGGGAGTTTTTAGTCAACCTAACTAGTACCAATGTGGTTTATGAAGGCAAAATTGAATTTCGAAGTGAGCTAAAATTGTCTTCTTCCAATCTAAACAGGTATGTATAAATATTACTGTCTATTAATGTCAATTTTTTCATTTAAGGAATTATGTTCATTGTTTATAAAAATCATTTGCAAAAACAAGCGTTTGAAATAATTATTTTCTGTTACAAAAAATGTGGCATTTTATAAGTCCAATTTTCTGACAAGTTTTAAGTGTATGTTCGGCTAAAGCACAAGTGTTGACTTGTCTACTACAATCGCTGTTATTGGAAATCTGGCAATATCTGGTGTGAAATCTCGCGTTAAGCGTCCTTAAGATTTCACATTAAGATATGTTAGTTCAGCATGTTATATTTTTTAATGACTGAGATATCACTAAACTTGTAAACAATATTCTGGCAATAATTATCTTATAATAGTATAGAAATCAAATTTTATACCGTCAATATTTCCCAATTGAAAATCGATTATGCGCCGTGTCAGAGTATTAAGGATGTTTACTAACACTGGAATTTTGTTTACAAAGTATACTTTGAATAGACCGTAAATTTCGAGGCTCGAAGGAAAAGTTTTACACGTTAGAATTGAAAACGTAATTTTATAACTGCTTGTTTGTTAAAGACCATTATTTATGATTTCAATTAACCAAAAAATATATTTAGGCCAGTTGGCAAGGGTTTTTAGGTTCAAATAAATGGGGACAAGCTACAATATTTTATCCGATCTATTTTGATGTATTTAGTGAGCTACTAAGTTTGCACGATCTGTCGATACCAGATTTGACCGCCATTTTGCAGGAACTCCTAGAAATAGTATGTTTTTATGATTTTTGCAAATCATATTGGTATAGACGCGCTTTGCAATGTATCTAAAATCCTCCACATAAAAGGTTCTAGTCATTGGTTCGGTATATAGACCGGATTCCAGTACATACGTTTAAATACATAGCATATCCTGTATGCCGTTAGAAATTGCTAGTGTGTTTTTTTACCGTTTCCACACAACCACTAGAGTACACGGCGCACTTTTTATAAGTGATTTCCCCCGTAGGACTGCCCACCTTTTGCAGTCGCAAATGTTTCAGTTTTTATTTTCTTTAAATTATTTTTACGTTTTTTTAAGCCTCGCCCATTGAATCATCAAGGAACTGTTCATCGGACTGTTAGTGCCCAACTAGTTTTAATAGTTTTAATATCAGGATGATAGATGCCAACTTGGATGGCAAAACGTGGGGTGAGCGAAGTATACGTGTTTTGGTGTAAGTGAAAACTCAGTAACCATCGTCGTTCACATGTTACGTTCACTGTTCATTAGGTTAAATATTTGAGAATATTGTAGGTACGTCCTCGAATGCGCGCAAAGGCGACGTCAGTAGTTCTGTGACTAAGCGAGGTTAGTAGTTTTGTGACAAATGTAATTTTTGCAGGGGGGGGGGAGTCGAGATTTTCTGATTTCCGCTTCCCTGACCTTCCTTTTTACGTGACTCGCGTAAGGGCATGTGGTATACATTTTGATTTTATAACATTTAAGTGGTTTGCTTATAAATAACGTACTGTGATACGGTCCGCTATAATGGGATATTTGAAGGAAATTACTGTCCATGTGTATGATATTGGTAATCTACACATGCAGCTCTGCTGGATTGAATAACAGTTAAGAAATTGAGAACTTGCATTGAGTAGTCCCTAGGACAATTGAAGCTAGTCAACTCGTCTTGAAGCCGTTTAACATCGATTAACTTACGGCGAGTGTGAGCTCATTCCAAGACTTTGTTTCGCTTTGTGGCTCCAAGTTACGTTACTCAGCCAACTTAATCACCTAAATACCCATGTTTTACTAATAAGCCTGTTTTACTACGACGTAATCGAATATAACATTTTTCATTAGAGAGAATTTGATTAGCTTTATTTTCTGTTACGTGAAAATTGTACCGTGCCCTAAAGTGTACCTGACCAAGTTATTTAGAAAAAAATCTATGAATGTCATTTCTATTTGAAGTTTTTCAATATAGTGGTCTAAATACTGCAAATTTAGTAGGTAGTTCAAAACATTTAAACAAAGATACTGAATTTATTAATTCCACATAAGACGTTTAAAAATGACGTACGAACTGGCCTAATTTTATATTTAAATAGTATTTAGTACGTATTTAGGATTCTTAGATAATGGGCCGTGTATTATTAATATGGATGTGGCTTTTAAACGGTAATTACAACAAAATACAATTTGTAACCTATTATAGCTTATCTATCAAACACTTAGGATGTTTGTCAGAAAAAGAGACTAACCATCAGCTGCTTCCGAGATACATTATACAATGTTGTTCATTCTCTTAGCTACAATGAAAGTTTCCGCCAAAGTTATTAAAGTTGGCTCTACAAACACCATTATTCGCTACAAGAGGCCATTTCGTGGATAATTTCGTAATGAAACTAAACAATGCACGAAGTCTTTGCAGCTAAAAGTTAGAAAGCGGTTAGTATACAGACTGGACGATTTCAAAGTTCGGTCTCCAGCTTACAAGCGCTTTATATTTATTTCTATGTGGATGTGGATAACACTCTGGTATAAGGTCTCACATTTTACCTTATACCGTAGGTATCAAATGTGTTTAATTTTATACTACCAAAATCCAAAAATATACCAAAAATCTGCCAACGCCGCCTTTGAGTAGACAAATATTAAGGTTGCAGGCAGGGCCTGAAGGACCTTCAAACGCCATTAGGTATACAGTTATATATGATCAATAAAACAAATCGTACATCACTCCGAAGATCCTCAATGAGGGTGAAAGAACTTACAACTTCTAAAGTACAACTTCTAAATGGTTAGTTTCCGTATACATGTCCATATATACAACTGGTAAGTGTGTATATTATTATTATTATTGATCCATTTGCTTATTTCTCTTTTTTTGGTATTTTCACTAAGCCAATGAGAATACTTCCTTGAAGTATTAATTGTTTTGAGAGGAAAATATTTGTCTGACAGATGCTAAAACATTATTTAAAAATTATATTTTATATATTTTAGACTCTCATCTGATATACTTACAGAAATGCTATAAACCTAATACAGTATAGATTTAACTTTGGGGTGTAGACTTTGGAGTAGGTATATATTTTCGTGGGTTGGGTAATGACTAATTTGGTGTAAAAGCAAAGTGAAATTCGCCTCCTAATACGAGTATAACGCGATGAGCATAGAATGCGACAAATCCATTCGAAGCTAAAGTACATGCATGACACATCCAGGCTCTCTTACATCTCTTACATCATAATACCAGAAAACTTAATCTTGTCTGTATAAATCTGTGAATATACGAAGGATTATGATGTCGCTCTATAGTCTAGGCAGTAAAAAGAAATGTATAATAATTATTTTCTGCAACATATGTATATTTTTTCTTATTCGCTCAATTACATAAACAAACTTTCATTATTTACATGTTAATATTTATGTTTCTCTCTTATCTTTCTCTCTTATTTTTAGGGAAGCTGAAATGTCACTGCTAATAGTTGACTAATAGTCCGAAAAAGGTTTTTGCTGAGTACCTACGAAATAGCTATTTGTGAAATAAGTTAGGAAAATGACTTTTGAATACTGTTACTGGATAGGGCTGGAACCTTTGATGTAACTTTAACACTCGGAGTAGTTTCCACTGAATGACCACTAAAATAAAAAATGTCCTCAAATCATGTAACAACCTTATTACTCCACCTGTTAAGAATGGGTTACGTGTGTCTAACCCTACTGTACCTAGATTGTATTGTCTATCAAAAATTCTTAAGCCAGGGAAGTCGGTGCGTCCAATAGTATCGCCTATTGGATCTCCGACTTACCACTTATCAAAATGGTTGACTAAGGAATTTGAAAGTTTGCCCATTGCACAGCCTAGTTTTTCAATTAAAAATTCAAATGATTTCATTGATAAGGTCAAGAATATTCAATTGCAAGAGGGTGAAATTTTGATTTCCTTTGATGTTTGTTCATTATTTCCTAGTGTACCAATTCCACAGACCTTGGACTATCTTGAGGATTTACTCGAATTAAACAACTATAGAAGAGAAGTAATAGAAGAATATATAAACCTTACAAAACTTTGTATGAAACAAAATTGCTTCCGTTTCAATGACAAGTTTTATGAACAACATGAAGGAACCGCAATGGGTAACTGTTTATGGGTCGCCTTTCATTGCTAATGTCTTCATGAGTCGTTTTGAAACTGAAGCAAAAGAAGAATTCGAGTATTTTCCTAGGATTTGGCTTAGGTATGTGGATGACATTTTTGCCGTGTTTGACACTAAGATTGCGGATGTAGAAAACTTCATTTCCAAATTAAATAGTCGTTTCACTTCTGTAAAGTTTACATATGAACTAGGATATAATGGAAAAATTTCATTTTTAGATGTATTAGTAATTAAAAATAGTGATAATAGGTTAGAATTTGATATATATAGAAAAGATACCAGTACGATCAGATATATCCCTAATGACTCTCACCACTGCTATCAACATAAAATGGCAAGTTTCAACTTTCTTGTCCATCGTTTACTAAGTTTCCCTCTCAGTAATGAGAGATTTGAAAAAGAAAAAGTATTAATTAAAGATATAGCTGTGAGTAATTGTTATCCTAGAGATATAGTTGAAAAACTAATTAGGAAGCGTAAATTTAAGGACACACTTCGTAATTCTACGACCTTTCAAAAGGATATAGAGGCTCCAAAATATGTATCCATCCCGTACGAACCCCGGTTTACTCATGGTTTGAGTAAGGTTTTCAAAAACGTGGGTATAACAGCGATTCATTCGTCGAGCAACAAATTACAACAACTTTTAGACAATCCAAAGGATAAAATTGTTCCAAATGAAAGGTCTGGGATTTACGAAATTAGTTGTAATGATTGTGATCGAAAATATATTGGACAAACGAGACGGTCAATTAACACCAGATTTAAAGAACGTATGGCTCATCTAAAATATGGAAGAACAGATAAGTCTAGTGTTGCACAACATGCTTTTGACAACAATCATAGAATAGATATTAGTAATTTAAGATTAGTTAGAAATGTGACCAATAATAGACAGTTGGATGCATTTGAGAGCATAGAAATTGTAAAGTGTAATAGTAGTATGAATAGCGACAAGGGACCTATCCCGTATAGCCTGCTTTACGCGTTGCTTAGCAACCGATGATTGAAGCGTGATTAGTCACGCGTAAATTTCACGGTGATATCATTAGTGACGTCACCGGAAAATAGTTAAAATATGGTAGATTTTGTAATTTAAGATTAGTTTTAATCGTCTCCGGATGATGCCAACTTGGTTGGCGAAACGCGCGTCGAGCGAAGTGAAAGTGTTTTGGTGTTTGTGGAAACTACTCCGAGTCTTTTGAATACTGGTTTATTTTCGAAATACTCTGTAACATATATACCTAGCTAAAGATCGAAAGCAATCTCAAC
>CAXKVY010001042.1:0-22459 GCA_964058915.1 Tetropium fuscum
GTTATATTTTAATTAGTACTTGTATTGCTTTTTTTCCTGTAATTGGGTTTTTTCCTGTTGGAATAAATAAATATTATTATTATTAATATTAGTAATCTAAAATATCTCCACATATAATAAAGGGTCCGCCAATAAGCGCGCTCGATCTTTAAAATGAAATAAAGCAAGTTGTGTGAGAGGTATAAATGAAATTTATTTTTTGTTTGAAAGAGTATTCGAAGGCATTATGTATGGAAAATAATATCGGTCAAATGTCCACCTCGGCTTCGCTGGGTGGCGCGCATACGAGAAGTCCAATTTTCAATGACTCTGGCGCACAAATCGGGCTGTATTTCATCGATGGCGTGGCGTATGTTGACTTTGAGGGCATCAGTGTTTTGTGGTTGGTTTGCGTAGACCTGTGATTTAAGAAAACCCCACAAGAAATAGTCTAGTGGGGTTAAATCGCACGATCTCGGTGGCCAGTTGATGTCGCCTCCGCGCGAGATAACCATTCCTCCGAAGCGCTCGTGCAGAAGATCCATTGTGGCGCGCGCTGTGTGACTCGTAGCGCCGTCCTGCTGAAACCACATATCCTCGACATCCATATTGTCGATTTCATGCCAGAAAAAGTTCGTTATCATGGATCTGTATCGTTCGCCGTTTACCGTGATGGACACATCATCGTCGTTCTCGAAGAAATACGGCCCGATGATGCCTCCGGCCCAAAATCCACACCAAACAGTTACCTTTGCTGGGTGCATTGCGACCTGGTGGACCTCCTGTGGATTGTTCTCGGCCCAATAACGGCAATTCTGCTTGTTGACATTCCCATTTAACCAAAAATGTGCCTCATCGCTGAAGATGATTTTGCGACCAAAATCGGGGTCGACTTCCAACTGCTCTAAAGCCCAATCAGCGAAGATACGGCGCTGTCTATGGTCGTTTATTTTGAGCTCTTGTGTCAGCTGGATCTTGTACGGATGCATGCCCAAATCCAGATGCAAGATTCGGCGAAGTGATGTTTCCGAAAGGCGGAGTTCCTGTGCGCGACGTGAAATTGACTGTCGCGGATTTTCACGCATACTATCGCGCACAGCGGCGACATTCTGGGCAGATCGGACGTTTCGACGACGCGTCGGTGTTGGCTGATTGTTCACCGAACCGGTTGCCTCGAATTTGTTAATCAAACGACGGATAGTCGACTCAGCAGGACGATCAATTGCACCGTAAAATTGGCGGAGCGCGCGGAACGTTGCTCGAACCGATGAATGATTTTCGTAATAAGTTTTAACGATTTCCACATGTTGCTCGCGGCTGAATTGGTTCATGGTGATTTGTGAAGATACACTGAATAATAACAACTACGTTTGCCAACTCTACCACAAACAACATGGCCGCCATGAGCTGTCAAAGATCGAGCGTCCCTATTGGCGGACCCTTTATAAAATTTAAAATAATTCAAATTAATACATATCATTAATTCACGCAAAATAATATTTATTACAAATAGCTAAACCAACAAGGAGCTTATCTAAAAATTTACTATATAATATAACAAAAAATTTCACAATTCCAAAAAAGCTCACCAACTAATAACCAACTAGAGATAATAACAAAACATTCTCAATTAGCTAAACCATATATAAAAATATTAATCCCGTATAGTAATAATAAATAATATGAAAATCAAAGAATCAAATCAATGAACCACGCGGAAATGCATCATTAATTCCTAAAATATTCATTATCCAGGAGGTTCGTCTTCGTTTGTCCAGATTAGCGATCGATAGTCCAATTATTTGTGCATATCAGAGCTTCCAGCGTTAAAAACGAAATGGTAAATATGTAAATAATTGATGAATTCAGCGACATTGTGAGGGTGACTGCAAACACGATTCGTGGGCGATATATACTATGCACTGTGGACAATTGTAGGCTATGAAGGCCAATTGTTAACATGGCGATCCGTCCACGCTTTTGACAAGCCGAAGGCACTCGATAATATTTTATAGTAGTTCTGTTATTGAACGGAACTGTGTAATGTAGGCATTTAATAAATCGATGCGCCCAACAGAGCAAGTTCGGACTAGGACAGGTCAAGGCCGAGAATGACCTGTCACAGACCGGGAACTGTTATTGACACACTCTCCGCATTGTATTATGAAATTAAAGGGGCTCAATGGCATTCTCCAATAATTCTCCTTAATAATTCAACTGTTGGGAGCGGGACGGGGTTTTTCCAGATATTGCCTCTTTATTCCTCATTGGGTTTTTAAGCAATTGGGTTTAGGCCTCATTGGGTTTGATTTGGGCCTCACTGGGTTTTTAGGCATTGAGGCAATTGAGGCATAAAAAGCACTTCTCATAGCATCATATTTTGAGTTACAGGATAGTGCTTTTTTGCCTCAAACATTTTTCTTGGGGCATTGATAAAACAAAATATGCTATTAAACGGTACATAAAATAACAACAGAATTACTATAGCCTTCTAATATTTTTCAGGAAAAACGGTGACTTGTTGCCAGGCCCCTGAAAATCTGTCTACTCTGTGGTGCGCTGAATACGATAATGCAGACAGTTTCCTTCTATACAATCAAGAAATATTTTTTTTGCAAAAATTGGAAGCGAAGATTTTTCCTTACTATAGCCTTCTAATATTTTTCAGGAAAAACAGTGACTTCTTGCCAGGCCTCTGAAAATCTGTCTACATATGCGTGGTACGCTGAATATGATAATGCAGTCAGTTTCCTCCTATACAGTCAATAAATTTTTTTTTTGCAAAAATTAAAAGCGGAGATTTTCCTTATTATAGCCTTCTAATATTTTTTAGGAAAAACAGTGACTTGTTGCCAGGCCTCTGAAAATATGTCTACATATGCATTTAAATCATTATTTTCTTATTGTAATCTCGAACCCCGTTTCTTAATATTTTACATGCCATGGGGATTCTGCGAAATTTCTGAGAACGATAATGGGAATCGCCTTTGAAAATTTGAGCTAATTATTATAATTCTCTCGAACATTGACAGCATCTAAACGCAATTATGCGGGTACTTCTATAAGGAATATGAACACTGCCAGTAATACTGAATTCAGCACACATCCTACATATTACCCTAAATAAAAGAGGACTGAGGGATGCTGGCAGTCTCAAGGGCCTAATATTTGAATAATAAAAATGGACTAACAAATCGATTCTTAGTGTTGTTTAGGGCCAAAGTCGCTACAAGGTTCATAATACTATTCGTATTCTATAAAGTCTATGAAATTACTTCCTCAACAAACGATTTTATGTGATAGACATATTATGAATCCTTTGTACGGACAATGCTTGTAAAGAGAAAGGTCTTAAAGCATCTAACACAAAGTGATTAACCTTCTCTTAAACACAATTTCTAATTAATTGAAAACGATATTTAATGCCTGTAATTTATGTCATCATTATCTTTCAGTGGAGACCGCAAATTTTCAATCAGGAGGCCAATTTGTTTATAAAGATTTAAGAAATGTGAATTATTATAGAATCGCTAGAATGGCGAAATCCTATATAGTAAAATTATAACTTCTCTATAGGTGTTGCTCAAAAATTATTCCCGACAAGCTGATTTTTTCAGGGTCGATGGTGGGGTGCCTCCCGAGTATCCAACCAAAAAATCACACTCACACATCCCTTGTAGGGTGTTGCAAAAGGGGTGATTTTTTTTAAATACATTTTCTTTTGCAAAGTTGTACATAATAATATTCTGTACAACTTTACCTAATACATTTTTTGGCAATTTTGATTTTTGGCGGTCCAGCGCCCTTTATATGGTGGATGTTTTCCCCCAAAAAAAAGAAACCACCCCTATTGCAACAAGATCATTTTTAAAACAAATAATTTCCGGCAAGGATATCTTTTTTGAAATATGATCTTTATTGGACTAATATTTAAATGTGATTTGCATTGTTATAAGATGTCTAAAACGATACACTCAGTGGCGGTTGTCGTATGAAGCAACTGAGCTCAACCTATCTTTAAAATGTTACATACACTGTATATTTTAATACATACTATACTATACATCAAATATTAACTTAAATAATCAGTTGTTAATAAACTAATTTCCAATTACTTATGCCCTATTGGGTTTTTCAAAAATGCATATGCACCTAAATAATACGTTATCGCCCCCTTCTGCCCTTCCAAGTGAGGTGGTTAAAGTAACACGCTATTTTAGCCGGGCTGAAAATTGAGGCGCGCTTTGGGGTGCTTGACCATGTGCATATTCTCCCACGTGAGGTGGTATATCATGTAACGTTTTCAATGATTTATGGAACAGGCAGGTATTAATTTAAAGGATATAAAAACAACTACAAATTTTACATAATATAATAATAATAGATATTATCGATATAGTTAGATATTATGGACATAGGTAGTAATGATGATATTCCTTTCTCTCATGATATTCATTTATCTCTACTTGAAACGCCTTTTTTAAGACGTAGTGAAGTAGAAGAGAGACAAAACCCCATCAAAATAATACACTAAATTAAAGAATAACTGTATTACTTCTATTTAAAGAATTATTGTTGACCCCACTTTACCACAAAACGTTCGATGGTATTAGGCTTCTGAATGAATGCCAATGATGCCGATGTGACACGGCCGAGGAACGTGTAAAATGGATCAGTAATCCTCAGCCTAGCACCAGTCAAAATCAGCAGGATTTAAATGCAACGCCGGTTAAAAAAGTAGGAAACAATTAGGGATACAGGCACAGCAAATTTTATTAAACGTATACAAAAATATAGTTACTGAACGAAAAGTACGATTTGACGCAGGAAAACCAAAGGAATTTGACACATCACATGTGAAGTTATTACGAGACACAATTTATGATACATATAGGAAAAATTAAATTCCACCTGTCGATTCATTACTATTGGAATTTATTTCGAGCGGTCGGTTGCAAATTAGCAATCAAACGTTATGGCGATGGAGAAAAATAGGATTTATATTTAAAATCGTCAATAAAAGGGGGACTATAATGGAAAGTCGTAGAATTGTTTTGTGGCGCTTGGAATATTTGGAAAGCATAACCAAATTTAGAAAAGAACAACGACCGACTTATTACTTGGACGGAACTTGGTACGACACACATGATACAGTTAAAAGAATCTGGACTCCGACTCCGACAGATGCAAAGTAGATATGTCTCCAAATAGAGGAAAATGATTATTAATTCTACATTGTGGTACTAATAATGGATGGGTCCTAATTGCCTAAATCTCAGTGGAATAAAATTGGAGGATTCAAGCGTTGACTACCACAAAAATATTAATTCTGACATTTTTGAGGTGTGGTTTAAGAATAATTTACTACCGAATGTAGAAAAGAAGAATGTATTTTTATTTTATTTAGTATTTGTTACTTAAAAGAGATAATATTTATTTTTATATTTTTCTAGGGATCGGCGGCTCCTTTCATCGATATAATGAGGGTTTTTGGCTCCTGTTTTCATGTCTCATGTTTCGATATTACAAATAATACTACCCTCCAAAGCCATATTTGCCAGGTTTTTGTGCTTAATTCTCCTGGTCTATTAAAAGCGATGGAAATCATAAAAAACTGCATAATCAGTATGTACCTACTTACTGATGGTCACAAGGATTATCGTGTCATTAAAAACTATGCTCAAGTTATATTTAAAAACCTATCTACACAATAACTAACGTATATTACACAGCTAATAATTCAGTACATTTACGGTGCATAACAACAGTTACCTCTCTCTTTCATATTATTTTTCTCGAGTGAAATTTCTTCCTGTCGGCACAAAACGATTAAGTTTCTTTTCTCCACTTAAACCAAAAACATGACAATACTTTCAATACTTAATAAAATATTACATGCATTTATATCCAAGTAGAAAAATTGATTGTTTACATCTATATTCTCGAAATTTTCTCCTCAACGCTTGCTCATAAAACTAGAGAATGATAAAAATAGTGACATATTTAAAATATGAAAGTTGATGTAATGCCATAACATTTGAAGCTAATTAACTTACTTGACTCTTAGAATTACTCACAGACAAATAAAAAGGACATAAAATTAATAAGAATCTCTGACCATCTCGTGTTAAATATTAAATTAACATAATATACATTCCATCGGAAAACCGCTATCATGTTATGCCAGACTTATATTGAAACAGAAGTGACTTGTTTTACTATGTGTTTGAATGAAATTGAATTAGGTGCTCTGTAAATAGGCGTGTCTCATTTAAATTCGCTAAACTATTTAACCGAATTTGTCGCATCGTATTTTTAACTTTATATAAAGTTAGCAGGGCTAACTACAAAAAAATATATTAAACACTTATAGACCGTCTAAAATCACTTGTTTTTTTGTCGCTAATTAGTTGGGATCGAATAACGTCGAAAAATTTTTTTTATAAACAAGTTGCCCTGCTGAGTTTATAACAACTTAGGAAGTCAACACTGTTACAAAATTTATTAAAAAATAGCAAGATATTTAAATGCATAATTTTCCGTCATTTGTAATGACTTTATGCTAATTACAATAGACATTTTTAAACTCAATTTTCTACCTGTTTCTTTTATTTTATTAATACAATAATACAAAATCATAGCAAATGATAAAAAAAACATTTAAGACTTGTGAAAATATAATAAAAACCTTATTACTCCACCTGTTAAGAATAGGTTACATGTATCTAACCCTACCGTACCTAGATTGTATTGTCTACCAAAAATTCAGAAGCCAGGGAAGTCGGTGCGTCCAATAGTATCGTCTATTGGATCTCCGACTTACCACTTATCAAAATGGTTGACTAAGGAATTTGAAAGTTTGCCCATTGCACGGCCTAGTTTTTCAGTTAAAAATTCGAATGATTCCATTGATAAGGTCAAGAATATTCAATTGCAAGAGGGTGAAATTTTGATTTCCCTTGATGTTTGTTCATTATTTCCGAGTGTACCAATTCCATAGACCTAAGACTATCCTGAGGATTTACTCGAATTAAACAACTATAGAAATGAAGTAATAGAAGAATATATAAACCTTACAAAACTTTGTATGAAACAAAATTGCTTCCGTTTCAATGACAAGTTCTATGGACAACATGAAGGAACCGCAATGGGTAATAAATAGGGTAGATTTTTAGTTTAAGATTAATTTTAATCGTCTCCGGATGATGCCAACTTGGTTGGCGAAACGCGCGCGCGAGCGAAGTGAAAGTGTTTTGGCGTTTGTGGAAACTACTCCGAGTGTTATAATTACATCAAAGGTTCCAACCCTATCCAGTATAATAAAAAGTTTAGAAATGAGATAGTGAATATCGTTCCTAATGACCACAAAGTATTAATATAGCATTCAGGAAAAAACCTTGAAAAATGTCAGTAACATAGATTTCATCAGTAGCGGTTTGTCCATTTTTCGCAAGATTTTTAGACACATAATTTTCCATCATTTGCATCCTATTTTCTATCCTTTTATTTTATTTCAAAATCTTTAAAAAAATAATCTATGGGAATACATTTTTTGGGTTATGAAAATTTTCTTTTATTCCGGTTATTAAATACATAGGTATTTCACTTCTGTAATTAACAAATAGTAATTTCCTAGCAAATAGATAGCAAGGCAACCTCTGAATCGCTATGTTCTTAGTTAAAACAAATTTATTTTGGTTTTAAAATTTGTCGCTAGCCTTCTTTTAATTAGTTGCTAGGGGAAAAAATTGTCGCGATTGTTTCAAGACCTTTATTGAGCAAATATAGACATTTTCCTGTAGAAAGATAGCAAAGAACTCTCTAAATCTCTATTTTATCCATACACATATTAATACAAGAGACAAAATTGTTTACGTTTTTGGCCGATCCAAGATCGTTCCATCCTTGTCGTCCGTCTTTTTCTCCCGAACGGCACGCTTGCCAGGCTTACCGCGAAATTCACTTGTCTTTGAATACCGTAAGAGATGTTCAAATAATTTGACAATTTCAACAAATGTGATTCATTTTAATACTAAAATGTTATTTAAAACAGCGTCTTGGCAAAAGTAATTTTTAATTTACTCGAGTTTTACGACAATGTCTATTAATCAATGGAAACAAATTTGCGAGGTTGCCACAACGCCACAGCTTGTACTTGTGTTTTCTTTACTGTGTTCTATGAATCTTTGTATTTATTGCGATTCAGGTGAACAATAAGTGTGTAACTATGGTGCATTCGTGTATAGTTTATAAAAGGGTGGATCATTTAAGTCCGGAAAATGTTAGTAATGTAAGTATTTTTAAGGTTATCTACAAGCTTTAACGGCTTGGCTTAGCCAGGGGCGGCGTTGAAACCAAAAATGAACTTTTTATATTGCTGTAATAATTAATCAATAATTATTTTATTTATTTTTATTATGTAATTTATATAATACATAATCAGTGTGCGATATTTATTTAAAATTATTTTTAGTCTGGTGATGCAAAATACCATTTCCATCCCCAATTAAATTCATATTATAATTTAAAAAATCTGATTAATAAGGTTTCCCAAAGACCGAGAAAGGAGACCCTTACCCAAATATCCACAGCTGTGCTCCGATCATTTTTTCCCTGAGGATCTAGAAATTCGATCAAATGGGTTAAGATATAAGTAGCTAAACCACGTCGTTCTGAGGGGAAGATATTTTTGGATTAGGTATCTACAAGGTAAAAAATGTATAGGTTTATTTATTTGAATATTTCATATTCCACCAAAATAATTTTTGAGAACTGAGTTAATCAATTCGGTTCATTTCTTGTAATTTACACTACAATCTGTGTTAGTTAATTTCCCTATTTAATTTTATATTGAAGCCATTAGCCTCAGCCTTCAGCTCTGTATATACCTATCTCTTATTTTCATCTTTTTTGCAGTACCTAGTACCTTTCCTTTTATGAAATAAGGATATATTGGCTCAAAAAAATTATGGGAAATTTCCAAATGTTCTATATTATTTTTTTTATGCAGTTGATAGAAACAGCGACATTGAAAATGAACAATGTCTCCCCGTATTAATATGTCTATGATTTTATCAGTGGAATTCTTCTTTTAATTAGTTGCCAGGGACACATTTTTTTCGCGATTGTTTCAAGGCCGTTATTGAGCAAAACGCGGCATCCAAATGGATGAAGTGACATCTTAAAAGTTGTCTAATATTTGTTGACGAATCTAAAATGGCAGGTATAAAAATTTTTGCTCTCTGTCAAAAATGCCACTTTCGGTTTTTATCATATCAAATGCAGTACATATACTCTACGAATTTCGCACGAAGAGTACAATTATTACCTAAACGATTAACAATGTCACGTAAGGGTGACATGTGTGGATGTTTTCTTTCGTATTTTCCTCTACCTTCATTGGAAATTTACAGTGGTAATATTATTTAAGTCAATAAAGTGTCCGACTAACAAAAACAAAGTGTTTATCGTGACAAGTATTACGATCTCACCTAATGAAATAATCACCTAATGGGTTAGCCAATTTATAAACAATAATAATAACAGTGACGCAACTTTTAATACTTATTTGAAAAAAGTACATCGCTTAGCAATCGAGTTTCGTTTCAATGTCAAAGGATGTTACAAATCACTAAATCAGCTTACGAAAACAATATGCAAGCACTGTATGACCCACATAATTTTGTCGACTCCGTATTATTTTCTCTACTTACATAAAGGTAAACATATTAAAAACACTGCCCGATAAACGTCAAGATGAAATTCCTGAAACAAGTACCTAATTAGAGAAGAATTTTAAACTTGTTATTGTTATATTTTGTATGTATCGCACATGAATTAGAAGGGCATTGGGATTGGGGCACGAGGTATGCCTCTAAGATGTTTACGGTCAGTTTAACACCTATGGTATTTGTTGTTTCGTATACTAGGTATATATTTTAGGAATATTATTTTGTAATGGAAAGGAATTATTATCATTGAAATTAAGTAACCAACTCATAACATTGGAATTATATATACTCAGTTGACTCAGTTCACAATATCAAAAGGCATTTTTTGGAAATGATCATAGTTCAAACTACCAGTGGCGTGCGGTAACATTTCAAATAAGGGAAGTAATTCTTAGAAACCTACTTATTTGCAGTATAACTCAATGTTTTTCCTTTTTATCAAAGTTTTTAACAAATGCCTTTATCATTATCATTGATAAAGTTCAAATAATTGTTATTGAATGTAAAAATTAGAAATAATATGGTATAAAGGTAAAAAGTAGGGAAATCGTAAAAAATTAAAAATCGTAAAATGACTGTATAACACCAATTTTAATCAAAAATACTTATGAACGTCGCTATTTTGACGGAAACTACGTTGGATTTCTTTTTTGTGAGCCAATGCCTATAACTAAATCATTTAGAAAGAAGTTATACATAAATGCAAAAAAGCAAATAAATGTATGCAATGCAAGAAATAACATGTCTCTGTAATGATCACAGTTTGCTATGTCTTCTTTTTTGCAATGGCATTATTATATTTGTCTTCTATTTGTTCGGCATTTCTTCTTATCTTCAAAGTATCTTTATTAATTATTCTAGTATTATATTACGTAACCTTATTCCTTCTTCTGTTTAATTATTTCCGTATTTATTTTGCTATATCAAGCAGTTTATTCTTCTATACTACTTTGACCTCTCCTCCATCCCCGCTTTTCTGATTTCCTCATCTTTAGTATCTTCTTGTCTTCCTCTATCTCGGTCTCTAGCTTTTTTTCGCGTCATTTATGGTTATAGAATGCGTGCATTCTTGATCAAACCATTGTCTCGATTTTTTTTTCTTATATCCTATGACTACTTCTCCAGACCCGTTAATGTTGTCTCTTGATCATATTCCAATCATGTTCAGTGCTATTACCTGCCGGTTGCAGTAATATTTTCCTTATTTCTGCCTTGTGTTAGTTTTTCACCTTCTCGTTTTTCCCCATTTCATTTTTCTATTTCTTGCTCGTCGTTTTTCCTAATTAGAACCCCTGTAGATTCGTGTTAGGTATATTTCATGTTAGCCAGTACTCTATACCATTCTACTTTTACAACTTATGTGTTGAAATCGCCTATTATGATCAACATGTTATGCTTTTCGTTTATTTTGTCACATTGCGTTGGAAATCGCGTACATCTAAAAGTACTCTATATTGAAAAGTATATTTTCGATTTGTGCATTAAACCTTTACTTATTTGGTAAAACGAAACATAAATTCTTGATACAACATATTTTCTATAAGGAAAGAAAAATATACATTTAAAATTACATTAATTTTCTTATTTCATCAACGCTTTCGGCTTTATTTGTCTAGTAATTTGTCTAGTGCTCTATACTTGCGGTATATCTCAATATATTCAGAATTTGAAACAGTAAACGTTCTTGCGCAATAGGTCTTCGTATCAGGTATTTTGACAATCAATATAGATCCAGGATCTTCAATGGCATCAATAGTTATATGTAATAATTCTTCACGGCGACAAGCACCGCTGATACCCAAAATTAGGAAAACCTACAAATAAAAAATATTGAAATTACTACTAACCTTACAAAATTATGATTATATCTGTACCTTATAAAGTAAATTTGTTTCATTATCAGCATCTTGAATAAATTTATTGATATCATCCCTTGATCAAACTTTAGATTTCTTTCCTCGGTATCCGACGCTTTTGTTCTTAATGAGCCAGACCAATTTTGAAAACTTATATCAATATTTTCCTTAACATTCAATGTACTTTTCAACATTGACTAGATACTCCATAACGTAGGTTTTATAATTTTTTATTTTTCCTCAAAATAGCATATAAGCACATTTTCAGAAACCTTTTTTACATGTTGTCGCACCATTCACGAAATTGGTCATATGTTTTCTCATATACTAACTTGGATTTGGCCGGTAACATATTAGATACTATTGCATTTGCTTTCTCAGATATATCTGATGAGGTATCACTACCACTTTCATAATCAACATCCATCTTCTTGAAAATAACTTGAAATTGAAGCAACTACGAGCAAACACAGTCAAAGAGTCAAACACGCAGTATGTCAACAAACCGTTTCTATAGTAACGACACAGAAAGACTACCTACTGGATGCTGTGAAATTGTATTGGAAGTATTGATAACATTAAGGTTAACATGTATGGAAAAGAGAAGTATTATTTACTTATTTTTTCAACAGGATACATTTTTTAAATAATTTTTTTACTGAAAACATTATGTACGAAAACGAAAGTGACAGTGTTTTTTTACTTTTTGTTCAATTTTTTTAATGTTATAAATCCTATTTATTTTGATTATTATTTAGAATATTATTATGATGTCACTTAACTGTCTTAACTCGATGGTTATTATTTGATTTTTTTGTAAATACATTTTATAACACAAAATACCGTATTATTAACAATAATAGTTTTTCTATTTTTTATTATTTAACAAATTTCAAAAAGCATTATGGTGAATGTCAATATTTTTGTAAAAGTGAATTAATCATTGAAATCCTGATGTACCAGAAAAACATGTGACCTTGAACATTTTAAAAATTTTCGCCTACGGCGCTATATCTTCCCATCTAATTTTGCCCAACATTGCCGACTCTGATAAAGCGCCCCCTTACATGTTACCCCCCCCCCTCCCCCCCCCCCCGATGATTTTCACTGCAGACAGTTCCTTATTATTATGTATCTTAAACGAAACATCAACAAATATATTTCACACAATCAAAAAGTAAATGTAAAATAATCGTTAGTTTATCTTTATATAGGTAGGTATGGTATATTATACTGTGACGTCAGAATACAAAAATTGTAATCCATAACTGGTTATTGGCATCAATAAATACTTTGCTTTACTTCACTTTACTCTACTTTATACTGCTCAATTTATGGGCACAATTTACTTGAACATATCGAGTTCGGAATCTGTTTCATCTGCGTCAGAATTAAAAATACAGACATTCACAGAGCAGTTCCGAAACCACCGCTTCGTTGACGTACCGAGAGCGGCCCGCGGAATGTACCCTGCGTCACCCCGCCAGCATGCAGCTTTGCATGCTCGTCCGCGCATTCCACTTGCTCCATTAGAGGTCGATTAAACAACAGCGAGGCTAGCGTCTTACATTACAATATCAGGATAGTGTAGCAATGAAGGTAAATGATTCCCGGGGAATGTGTGTAGGTACTTTGGTCGCATTAGCCGTTGAAGTCAACAGTTGAGCATCGATTTATAATAGTGACAATTGATTTACGGCGCTTCTCGGCATTGGCTGCTAGCTGCGATACGAATAGACGACCGGTACGACAAGTTTTGAGCCTATGCGACGTTTAAAATCTAAATATTATTTAATAGGCGCGTCCTCCTAGGTACACTCTGAGGAATCTTGAGTTAACTCATAAGAACTGAATAAATCATTCAGGATAAATTCCTAAATATAAAGAAGTGACCTTCCCATGACTCTTTCATAATAAATAATGTATACCAGATTGTGTTCATGTATCGATATAACATACCTAATAGTTTCTTATTTTCGTGATCGTATCAGATAATGCAATATATACAGTAACGTTATCGTTAGCAGCTAATTATAGTATATTAGGCCATGACATAGTGAAAAACAAGTAATTGAAACTTGATTGAAATGTGAATAAATAATAATAAGAAAGATCGCGCCTCCTTGCTTGGTTTTGTTGATATTGGTTGATGACGTATCGTTATCTACAAAAAATATATCACTTTATATTCACATGGTATGTGGCAACATATCGTGAGAAGGATATTATCCTGCCTTAAACATATCATATCAAGTTGTCATTAAAGTGTGACAGTAATTTTTCGAATCTATACTGGTAGTACTATTAACAGTAGTATTTTCAATACTAAAAACCGATCACTAAATTTTTGTGTGTCTGTTTATTCCGGCTAATCTCCAAAATGGCTGGACCGAATCCATGAAATTGGGAAACAAAATTCGATTCAAATAGGAAAGTATAGATCCAATTAATTAATAATTAATTATTAACGTAAATCTCTCTCGAGTATTTTATTTGCTGTGCTTCCTCAAATATCCATTTTTGTTCGGTAAATAGGTTCCAGATACAGATTAGATGAATATGCTCTGCAATAGTGACTTTCGAGCTTTGGTATGTCCCTTCAAAATTTTACTATAAATGTCCTTCCTGTATTGGTAGCACATATGCAACGAGATCATTTACGATCGTCTTTCATCTCACCAGGGACTTTCATCTCTCCATGCTATTTTGTCATCTACTACAGTGGTCTATTTTGTTTCATCTTACGCTTCTGTTTAGGCACTTCCATAGTTTCGTCTGAACTTTCATATTGACTATCTTTAGCTGTTCTCTCATATTTACCTTCAGTCACACTATTGCTTATATTCTTACATTACACTTTTTATGTTAACAATTTTAACATCTGAGCAGAATGCTGGTGTTTAACAACACTACTAAATAACTCACGATATATTGGTTATAAAAATGAAGTAATGGCAAACCTTATATAAATTTCTTATAAATATATTGGTAACGATTACTATCAGTTTTATAAAATGGGTGATGGAAATTCATTATATACCCAGAGACTGCAGTAATCTTAAAACCATAAACCATAATAATGCTGGGTTACTAAAAGGCGAACTTAGAAAACTCCAGAACCTTATTATATACCTTCACTACCTTTATATAGCGTTTATATAACTAACAGTTACCATAATACGTTATGGAAAATGTTTATATGGATATACATATTCCAAAAAGCATTTATAGTGTTTTCGTTTGATATGCAAAGTAATGGAATGCGGTGCTCAGTAGCGCGCGCAATTATCTTAATATAGGAAATAAAATGAAAAACAATAATCTTATCTTTCTCGTAGAACAGAACAGCTGCCCACAACTGCATGGAGGAAACGGTAAATTAAAGACTGGCTGGAATGAAACATTAAACACGATGATTCACTACTTAAAGCTGAATTGTTGACACTGGCAAGGCAACATTTTCCAGCTTTCAAGAAGTATGTCGTGGATGAAATGGTCAAAGCAAGAGGAATGGAGGTAATTCGATTGCCTCCATATCACTGCGAAGTGAACCCAATCGAGCTTATTTGGGCGCAATAGATAGTGAATAGTGATTGAATTTCTGATGTGAGTTTTTGTAAAGAGTGCTACTATAAGTGACAGAGAAAAATACCAATGTGCCTAAATAGAAAATTAATAAATACCTAAATTGAGCACTAAGTTGTTCACGCAGCATGCAAATTTTGTTCAATATATTTAAATACATTCAAAACTTAATAATTTTTGTCTTAAAGTTTTGCACATATATGAATATGACATAATAAGACATCTTTTGAAGTCACATCACCTTGGTTGCGCATAATGATACGCCACTGAGCAGTAAATCCAGTAAATCGCCCGCTTATTCATGAAGGTGTCTTCTAAGTGAGCGAGAAGGGAAATTGGATTTATATGAGTTGAAGAGGGATAGCGGCCGATATGTTAAGCCGCAGACTGGAGACCCTAGTTCTATTCACAAGAAATTGTGGCGGTACACAATTTTACACTAAATATCCTTTTGTATTGCATAGTGACGTGATTTACCGATTCTGTAGTAATTGGTACGAGTTTTCTTTGTAAAATGCTCTAGTTTGTAAATCAAACGAAAACACTATAGTTTAATTTATTGACAGCGATAATTAAACAATTCAATTTTCGCTGAACAGTAATTCGAGAAAATTTGTAATTGAGTGCTAATTTCATTTATTTATAAACTCGAAATAGTGCACAGACATATTTCATACTTTCATATTTTATCAGAGACTGTTAATCCGACCAGTTGCATATCAGACTGTCTCCTGTAGAGACCAGTATTACCTGGCAGTCGCCTACAATCAGACTGTCTATCGCACGTCCGCCCATCATAAATATTCAGATCAACGTTTAGTGCCTATAAAACTTTGTCAAAACTTTTGTAAACACTCAACTATTTTAAGCTGAACTAGTAGTAGTTAGCAAATAAAAATTCAGAAAGTTCTAATTGTTGTCCAATTTGTAGTAGGTGGCTGATTAATAAATAAATATAGAAGCAACACAAATCACAAGAATTAATTATTGTACAATAATTTTATAAAAGTGCGCAATATAACATACATAATTAATTTTGTAGTTGCGTTACTACTACAAGATATATAATAACTTGTAATATTAACCGCAACAAGCCATCGTCAAAATTATATACAATGAGATGTTAATATCTAATCATATAGAAAAATGTACTTCGTTCACATATCATTTAATTACTACTACCGAAACTAATAACTTGGAAACATATGTTAAACTTGTAAATGCAGAGGTGATTAAATTTATATAATTATATAAGTATATCGAGTTAACCAGTGCTCAGGTTCTCAGTTAATTAAGTAAAAACATGTTACAAGTGCCGCTTCGGAGACATTTCTTTATTCCCGAAGTAAATTGACGACAGCATTAACGGATCTCTACCACGAATTTGTATTTGAGATAATTTCTGTATCTTCTTCTTTCGACTGAGTTGCATTATTTTCATATCTTGAGAGAATAAATCTTGGGTTTGTACCTAGTAGTTACACAGAGAAGCAATGAAATATATAGATCAATAATCACAAGAAAACGCGTACTATAGTGTTTTCGTTTAATATACAAACTAAAGCAAATAATTGTGCGACATTTTACAAAAAAAACCGTATCAATTACTACAAAAGCGGTAAATCACATCACTATGCAATACAAAATGATATTTAGTGTAAAATTGTAAACCGCCAGAATTTCTCGTGAATTGAACTAGGGTCTCCAGTTCGCGGCTTACCATATCGGTCGCTATCCCTCTTCAACTCATATAAATCCCATTTCCCTTCTCGCTCACTTAGAAGACACCAGCAAGAACAAGCCGGCGATTTACTGGCTTTACTGCTCAGTGGCGTAGCATCAAGCGCAACCAAGGTGAAGTGACTTCAAAAGATGTCTTATTATGCCGTATTCATATATGTGCAAAACTTTAAGCCAAAAAATTATTTAGTTTTGAATGTACTTAAACTATATTTAAAAAAATTTGCTTGCTACGTGTAACAATTTAAAATAAAAAAAGGAAATTAAATTGCTAATTTATTCCTTGATGTGCCTACCTCTTCTATTGCACTAATCTGCATAAAACCACTATAACCTATAAACACTATACACTGTATTCTATAAATACTATAATAACACAAAATATTAACTATAACCAATGATTTTGCACTAGACACAATTATTATAAAAACACTTTACGTACACGTTCGATGTCACGTTGTAAACATCTACCTAATACGGTCAAGCACACAATAACTCATAGAACACCTGCAACTGCCACTGAGACCAACAACCAACGATACCAACAGATGGAACGTTCGCTCGGAAAAAATAAAAACAAATACACTTGCAGTTCGCATCTATTTGCAATTTGTTTTTGATATATTATAAATTAAATTGAGTTAACATTATTATTTTTCATTTTATTTCCTATATTAGGATAATTGCGCGCGCCACTGAGCACCGCATTCCATTAGTTTACATATCAAACGAAAGCACTATAGTTGTACTGGGTTCCCCATAATAGACTAATAACTATTGAATTAAAATTTTTTTAGTTAACAAAACAAACTTTTTATTTTACTAAATTACAGCTAACTCTTTGGGATTTATGATAACTTATAAATATTTGGCTCAATTTAATTCTAACTTTTAAAAATCACGTCTTCTAAATGACCTCCACCAACTTCAACACATTTTTTGATATTGGATAAAAAGTGCTTCATTACACGGTGTAGCAAACCTTCGTCTATTCCTTCAACTTCTTCACGAATTTTGACTTTCAGTTCCTCGATTGTACCTGGACGACTCGCAAACACTTTGGCTTTTAAATATCCCCACAGGAAAAAATCGCGTGCCGTTAAGTCGGGGGACCTCGAAGGCCAAGGCAAATCTCCGAATCGAGAAATAAGTCAACCATTAAACATTTCTCGCAGGACCCTCATTGAGTTTCTGGCGGTATGAGCTGTTGCCCCATCTTTCTGGAATAGTAAGGCATTGTTTAATAATCCTCGTCTATTTAATTCTTGAATGAGAAATGTCTCTAGCATATTAACGTAGCGCTCGGATGTTACTGTTACAGCGCGGTTATTTTCATCCTCAAAAAAATAAGGGCCAATAATACCAAAAGATCCTAATCCACACCACACAACAACTTTTGGATTATGGAGGTTCTGTGTAAAGATTTCACGAGGATTTTCATTTGACCAGTATCTAAAATCATACCGTTCAAATAAAAATTTGCTTCGTCGGTCATTAGGAGACTGTGAATTGCTCCTTGATGTAAATCCAAAAATTCTTGACAAAATGCTAACCTTGCTTCTTTATCTTGATTGCTAAGGTGCGGTGCCATTTGGTATTTATAGGGATGAAATTTTAAATCCCGATGAAGAATTCGATCTAAGCTTCCCTTCGATATTCCTAGAATAAGGGTTTGTCGATTAGCAGACCTTACAGGACTTCTCGTAAACGCAATTCTAACTCGTTCAATATTTTCTGGTGTACGAACTGTTCTTCGACGTCCAGGCTTCTTCAAATTTTTTACAAAACCATTTTCACGCCAATGACGAACCCATAACCTAACAGTTTTACGATATGATATGGCGCGTGACCCCTAAGTTTCTACACAATACAGACGTTGTTGGACTGAGTAATCCATGAAAGTTCAATAATTATTGATGAAAACTAACAAACTTCTCGTAGAAAAATGACGTTCCACGAAATTATTAAATAAAAATTTATTTGTGACAGGAGCCTACTTGAATAATAATTTACTTAAATCCCAAAGACTACAGAAGATAATCCCACAGAGAAAAACCTATTTAGTTATCTCATAGGGAATTTATTAATAATATAAAATGGGTAAGATAATATGCACAATATGACGCCTTAATTCCCAATAATAAATCTATATATATATATATATATATATATATATATATATATATATATATATATATATATATATATATATATATATATATATATATATATATATATATATATATATATATATATATATATATATATATATATATATATATATATATATATATATATATATATATATATATATATATATATATATATATATATATATATATATATATATATATATATATATATATATATATATATATTTATATATATTATATATATTATATATATATATATATATATATATATATATATATATATATATATATATATATATATATATATATATATATATATATATATATATATATATATATATATATATATATATATATATATATATATATATATATATATATATATATATATATATATATATATATATATATATATATATATATATATATATATATATATATATATATATATATATATATATATATATATATATATATATATATATCTATATATATATATATATATATATATATATATATATATATATATATATATATATATATATATATATATATATATATATATATATCTATATATATATATATATATATATATATATATATATATATATATATATATATATATATATATATATATATATATATATTTATATATATATATATATATATATATATATATATATATATATATATATATATATATATATATATATATATATATATATATATATATATATATACAGTGGGGCAATTAGTGCGTCGGATATGTCGAGTTCTATGATAGCTAGAAATTTTAAAAAAATGCAAGTAAACTAAATAAAGAAGTATATAACTGGAAATTATTTTCGAACATACAAGGCGAGCCAAGAAAAAATACAGGACCAAGTGCCTTTCACTCCTATATTATTATTGACTATCTCCCAACCACTGGGATCAAAACCCTGCACAGTTCGTTGCCCATTATTTTGTATTTCCCTAAAAAATCCCTACAGCTTGGCCTACTAGTAATAGGAGTTGTTTCTACGGATTTAAGGACCTTGAACCTTGAACTTAACCAAAAAATCAGGTGTCCCACTCTTTTTGTAAGCGAGTGTATGGGACACATCTTAACCATTATTTGTATGTATGTATTTATACAAAATGTTTGTTATCCCAGCAATGTTTCAGCGATGGCGAGTATGATTTAGCACTTAGTTTTTACGCTACGTTGATAACGAAAGCATTTTGTATAGCGCTTGACGTGGTTTAACATACGAATTTTGTACCTACACGGTTTATTTTAAATGATCGACCAATTAGCCGGGTAGCTTTCACAGGCCGTTTTAAGCTCGTCATTAGCGACTAACGACGGAATGGCCCAAGCTCTAGTAGACAGGAGACTTGAAATAATACGCGGCCCGTTATCGCTTGTCAAATATATCAACAAAATACGTCCCTGTGTTTGACAAATCGTCGACTTAATATCTCTGTTGCTTAAGCGTCACCCACATGTTGAGCTGCGCTCTGAACTCGGACTCGAGCTTTTTACGACTTCTAGACTAGATTAAGTTGTTTTATCGGCCTTTTTTAATATTTATGATAGTATTTAGGGATCTGATTTATACGTAATCTGCTGCTCTCACAACACTAATTGCTCATAACGAAATTGCCGCGGCGATCTATAAGATTAATTCCTCGAGCTGTCGCGGCCAACTGTAAACTAGTATAATTTAAAATGTGCTTGCCAATGTTTTTGTGTGTGCAATGATCCATATGAAACAAATATCTACACACGTGGCCGCTAATTTTAAACCAGCAGGATCAATTTGGAATCGGAAAGACACAATTGCAAAATACAAACGGTTTATTTTCTCAGATATTCACTCAGAACCTTTGAATAGCAACATATTTTTACGTAAAAAATGTCATTTTTCTTCCACCAGTAGCGTGCGTACGGACAGATTTTCGGGAAATTTTAATGAAAAAAATGGTACGCCTATGTTTTTTTAAAAACAAAAACTATTTCTAGAATCCTTGTTCAATTTACAACAGAAAAAGGCTCCTTACTTTTTTCGTTTGACACACCGTTTGCCAGTGAAAAATTAAAATTCTTCTGGAATTCAAACAAATTTTAATCTGTCGTAGTAGGCCATGAAACAAATAAGACTACTATATATAAACATGAAACAAAAAGACAATTTTTGATGTGTATTAATATAAGCTTTTCAAAAGTCCCACGTTTTGGGAGACAATTTTATTATGTGTTATTTTATGAAATGTTATTTTATATATTGTTTATTTTATTTTATATATTGAATTATATGTTATTTTATATATTGGATGATAATTTTCTATATGAATTCATGATATGTAAAAATGCTCTAATACGTTGTTGATTTTAGACTTATATAAAATGAGATAACAATAGTAATAGTATAGCGAAGAAACGTCTGATAAGCTTACAGGATACTTACACTATTTCTTCCCTATTGAATCCTTCTTGTTTATGGGCGCCAGTTCTATGAACACTTATTTGTAATATTTTAGATCAAGATCACTTTTTAGAGTACTCATGTTCTAGAGTACTCTATCGTCCTAAAGGGGGTCCTAGAGTACCTCCCTCTAGGTCAAAATATGTAAATATTTTGCATGATTAGAATTTTTAAACTGAAGTTATATTCCAAACAGTGAATCTATGAAACTATAACATTTTGTTAAATCAATTGAATTTTATTTTATCTCAAATTGTAGAAAATTGTTTGAAATGCTTCCTGACATATATATTGTTATTGTTATTGTATTGATTCTGCCGAAAAAATGTTCTACTAATTGTCTACTAATTTTTGTGGATCCTCGATAAGAGTATCTTTATAAATATATTGAGGAATGGAGCATACGTTATAGTAGGAGGTCCAAACATTCAGATACGATCAAATTCGTGGAGTAACCCATTCCAGTAAGGTAAATAAGGTTTGATCACCAATATCGGAAAAGGGCCCCTAAAGATATTAGAAAACACTTGGACTTTAGTTGGCTCTTGCACAACTTCTTAAACAGAAAAAAAAATAGATGCTGAAACCATAAAACGAATATAGTTTTCGACAAACAAAAACGGTTTTCAGCCTTTAACTTTAACCCTAAAAACTACAATAACTGCGACATCGGTCTGATTTTTCATATATACATTCTATAATCACAAGCGCTTATAACTGTATCAGTAGAAATTTATCACTTTGACTGCTATGCCGAATTCAGATGAAGATCCTCTGACGCCGTGATACTTTTTTTCAGTAATGTTTTTAAAATACCCTTTTTGTGACTAGTTACATTCCGTTTTTTTGACTTTGTTTATTTTAAGCCTTTTTGCCTAGTGTACAAAAAATATACACGTGGCGTGGAGGTCACCACTAAATGCCAGTTTTGTGTAGAAAAATTT
>CAXKVY010001044.1:0-13352 GCA_964058915.1 Tetropium fuscum
ACCAGGTATGCCTATTATACCTACAATGTGTTTGAAGTTTGATGTACCTAGGTAGAAGGTTATCCCAAATAACGATTCACAATAAGATAGGAAATAAAATGAGAAAAAATATTTCGTAGTAACGTAAAGCAACTGTATAACCTCAAAACTGTTGTAACTTTCAATAGGGAACTTGCCTAAAGTTTTAAAAATAAAAATAATACTAAAATACATAACGTAACGTTGTAATATAACGTGTACCTCCACCAGTATAAAGGATCTAAACAGCGATAGAATTGAAGCGGCCCGAAACGAGATGTGACGCCACAACCTGCAATATTCGGTAGGCATTGCGCGGAAAGCGGCTGAACTGTGAAATCAAGCGGTCGAGTGCTGGGATCTCCGGTAGCTGACCGAATCGGTTTCCTCGTCGCTGGTAAATTGATTGATTCTAAAGAACGTGGCGTCGCGACTTTGAACCTGTTTCGCTCGCGCGCGAAACTTTAATAATTTATAACTTTATTATTGGGAACTAAGGCGTCATATTTTGCATATCTTATTTTTCAGTATGGCAGAACATTTTTATGCAATAAAAAAATGTGAAAGTTGCCTATTGTAAAGAGTACGCACAATTTGTCGTCAGCGATGCCAAAAAATAAATTATTCATGATTTCCTAGAGCTGTAATTATTATTAATTATGTCTGATAAACTATAAATTACACTTTTATTTGTCAGTATTACGTTATAATAATTGTAATTAATTAATTATATTTACGAATTTAAACTAAAAATATCGTCGTCATTATCATTATCATCTTCAGATCTTGCCCCCAAATTTATAATTAACGGTTCAACCTCATCGTAACGTACTTCACGTGCCCAGTCTTTGTTTACAATGTCTTCTACATGTCTAACACAATTTTCCCAAATATTTGGAGTAATTTGGGATCCAAAGCATTTTGGCACATCTCTAAAACTTGTTTGTCTCCCTAACCAACTTCACGAATATGTGGATCATAATAATATTTACAAATAATGCCCCACACTAATTCTATTTGATTATATTGGAAATGGTAAGGTGGAAATCTCAATACTTGATGACCATGTTTCTTTAGAAATTCATGTATTACATATCTCGGGGTCTGTTGGTCTGTGCTGGTTGCATAAATTTAAAAGTTCAATTTTCAAATTATCTTTTGCAAATATTATGCCTTTACAAGAACGCCATTCTCTTAGTCTTGTTTTATTTCAGGAAGCATCAGGAATTGATTCTTCCAAAAAAATTATGAACGACGCATTATCCATCACTACTATCGAGGGCACAATAAGATATGAAATCAGTTTTTCCGAGATCCATTTCTAAAAATAATATTGGTCTATTGAATCGTGGTAGTCCGCCGACTTCGACTTCGTAGAAAAAAGTAAAGAAGCATTTTGTATGAATCCACGCCTAGTTCCAACATGTAGCACAACAAAACGCTTATCATTCCCCATGTGGTCTGTTTTATAACTTTTTACACTGTTATCTTGCCCCGTTCTTTTAAATCCTCCTTTCCAAAAATCCATGTTTCGTCAAAGTACACAAATTGCGTCGAATATGCGCTTATGATTTTGTCGAATGTCATCTAATATTCTCGTAAGAATGCTATTTTCTTACTGCGATGTGAGGTTGCTCACAAAGGAAACGTCTGTTATTTTCCTCTGTAAAAGAAAAGTCAAAATATTCTTTAAAATACGCCACAAACTCGTATCCGAAACTTTATGTGACTTTAAATTTGACTTTACAGGTGTTTTCAATCTTTTTTACTGACACTGTTTTAAAAAATCTAAGTATGACATGCATTAGTGCTTATCATGGCCTAGAAATTGACCAAAAACAACAAACGTAACGCGTAAATTGATGCATACACTCGCCAAGACGAAAATCTGAAAAATACTATACCATCGATGCAGCAATGGGGAACATTCCTATTTTTTTATTGCATAAGAATGTTCTACCATACTGAAAAATAATAAGGTAAGTAAAATATGACGCCTTAATTCCCAATAATAAATTTGTTATAAATTATTAAAATCTCGTGCGCGAGCGAACCGTTGGAGCGAATCAAGGAGGATGAAATATTGGGATACCCTAAATTTCTCTTTGATAAATATGGTTTTTATAGAAAAGCAATTAAATCAAATCTGGTGGTTGAAATTGAACATAAGCATATGTGTGGAACAGAACTTCACAAGATAATATATAGTATGGGGTTGGACATTTTAATGATACGCCACTGGCTACGAGCACGACACTGGCTTTGCCAAGTTAACAAACGCAGGCTTTAGTAACAGTCACAAAAAAGAGTTTATACAAATTGATAGTATACAGAACAACTCTAATTAATTATGCAAGTAACAAAGGAACTGATGGTCCGCCACCGGTAGCCCGCACGATTTCCAACTTTCGCTCACAATCAGTCAATTCTGAATGCCTCTCTTCCCGAGCTAGCCGCTGCGTTCCACCCGCCTAAGCGTGTTCCTATGTCCATAAAAAGAAATTTCCATAATCCTAAACGTACATTCGTTAGGCAGTACGAATGTTTATATTAACAACATTATCATTACTCATACTAAACTAGACAACGTATTCTGTGACCGCAAAGCTGTTAGTGTTGACGCTGAGGTACCATTGGCGTGGACAACTTATTGTCGGTGGCGCCGACACGGCCATTCTGACATCGTGCACGTCCTCGGACACTAATACTAAGGGTGAACACCTGAAACGAAAACAAAAATGACGTTTCTATTTCTATACGTTTGTGATTTTAGCGGTTTCTACTGTACTATTTGACTGACCTACAAACGGATTTTTTTACAAAATTTTTAGAACAAATACCTAGTTTATTTTTTCTACTTACCTTGTAGTTCAACTTATTAAGAACCCATTTCACTTTGTTAAATATCTCGATATCTATTATCATGCTTATGACGATTGTTTAAATTGACGCTCTCTGAGATATACAAATGCAATTTTGATTTTTTTTTGAAATTGTACAATTTTTAATACAGAGACTGGACATATTAAAGAAACGACATTGACTAGTATTCGTATTTATTACCATGTGACAAATTAAGTCGTTATAAATAAATTTCAACTAAAATAGAGATATTGGTACTTACTTTTGCAGATGGTCCAGAAGCCACGGTAGCTCTCGAATACTGTGGCAGTAGAAACAATGATCCACCGTAAAGTATATCATCTCTGTACATAGGTCTGTTTACCGTTTCAGCAATAGTAGCTATGTCATAATGGCTGCGAGTTCTACCACAACAAAAACAACAACAAAACAATTGCCTCCAGCATTTCCTATTGCAGCATTTTTTTGGAAGGTCGGTATCATATTCGTAAACAGTAGATAGGCCAACTGACTGAGCATCTGTTTTGTAAGTAAAAACGCTCCTGGTAATACTTGGATCACTTCCACTAAGTCGTGCGGTTATCATGGTAGCCGCATCATCGTTCATTCTTCTCGAGCTTAAATATACACTTGAAGCAGCGTGGAATGCAGAAGCAGTTGGGAATAAGCTGTTTTGATACGTTTGAAGCACTTGTTTTTTATTTGTTTGCTTAGAATCTCTTTCTATGTGGAATGAACCTATTGAATCGGCATCGTCATCTTCAACAATGAAAGTAACTTTTTTATCATCCGTTAGTCTCAATGGCATTAAAGGCTTGTAAGCAAATGCACAAAAAACAGTTAAAGCAAGCAGTCCTCCTAGTATTCGAAATTTTAATGTCCAGTGCATGTGATGTAGTAGTGTATTTACGATGGAAGGGAATGCTAGGATTCCCAATGATGATCCACATACAGAAACAGCAGTTGCTAATGCCCTCCATCTTTCAAAATAAAAACCCACAATAAGTAGAGCTGGTAAAAATATCATGTTGAATCCTATGCCACCTAGACATCCAATGAGAAATATAAATGCTTTCAAGTTAGTAAAAATCGTTGCTAATATGAAAGCGCTGCATGATATAAGACCACCTATCACTCCAACTACTCGAAAACCATATCGGTTTGTCAGGGCACATGTCAGAGGACCTAAAAACAGAAGATAAAGTAAACATTACGATTTAAATTTACATGATACTTATTTGGCAAGCATTATATAATACTGCAAACGGTTGTTATATAATATTCTAACCAAATGTTATATAATATTCAAACCTAGTATATAGCAGTAACATATACTTATTCACAAGTTATGCTTTTGCCGATGTAGCAAAAGATAACAGCTTCCCCTGATATCAGGTTACATTGCTTTCGCATTAGATATCAGTTTTACTTAGCTTAGTTGACAGTATTGCACCTGCATTTCTTGAAATGCTGTAATTGTAAACTGCAGAATCAGCTCTGCCGAGCATATAAATACAAGTGTAAAATACTAACTACTTTTTTTAAAGAAAAAACAAAAAATAACAACAAAAAGCAATAAAATAAACAAAAATAAATAAAAAACAAAAAATAAAAATGCTAAAACAAGAACCAGCATGAAAGCATGAGAATAAATAACAAAAACAAAACATAAAACAAAACAAGCATAAACCAAAAGAGGCAGAAAAACATAGTAAAAAAATATAATTATAAAAGTACCGCCCAAAATTAACTAACATAATTTAAGGACTATATGTACCAAAGCTTTTTAGCCACTGCTTATTGTAATCTAACACACTAATATTTAGTTAATTCACCCGCAAAATTTTCCTACTCTCCCCTATTATAAATAACAAATCACAGCCACAATAACGGCCAGTCTCGAACAACGTCAAAAATCATACCAACAAACATCCGGACAAAGTATCCTAAAAAGGATAGTGTCCAATGCATTGACGGAACATGCACAATGTGACGTACCATTCAGTGTAGTATCTGTATTCAAACAGTAAAGTCCAAATTTACCTCACTCATATGTATTTCTCGTCAGGATAGTTGCAACTATCCATGAGTTAATCGCGATTCCGCGGTTTCCGCGACCTTCCGACGGAATTTTTCCTACACGTGGAGAAATTCGTGAAAACGTCGCGTAACACCAAATGATATTCAAGACATCCATATAGACATAATTTTTTTTTCGTGTGGCATGAATTTGGCAGCAGAAGTATAATACGCATAGAGTAATATATAGAAAAAAAATGTGAATATGGATAAAATGAGGACAGCAAATCGAAGGTAAAAACCAGATCCCAATTATTATTTTCATTCAAGTTCTCATTTATCGTTTACGAGACAGGATACGACAGTGCTCCCTGTTTTGCTCTAGTTCAATGGTCATACCATACGATATTTAACAGTGGCTTACGCCTCTCTAGTTTTTTCGCTCAACGGTATATCTAAAATATCTCGGGATATTCAAATCAAATCTGAAAATGGACCCCAATAGCAACAACTGACAACAATAATTGAGACAAGAACACGAGTAGAGAGGGGAATATACAAGAAAAATATATTAAGCAAGGAGAATAGAAAGAAACCAGAGAAAGATCAATGAAACCACGGTAAGCTATAGAAAATGGAGATGGAAAATGAGATAAAAGAAATTTTACAAGACAAGATGAAAATAATTTTGAAATAGGATAAACCCTATTTCAACCGCACGCATACACCATTCACCAATTTTAATTTAAATTTTTTAAGGATTATAGACGGGAAGCTGGCAACGTAAAATATGTGTGACTCGGTGGAGTCGAAATTATATCCATCCAACAGGTTCGGTTGTTACCCATATAGTGAGAATCGGACCGCCAGAAGGCACCCTGGAATAATAATGCTTGAGTAGTAGGTCAAACATGTAAAGTTTTCATGTAAATATATTTATAATGTGTAGTACTAAAAATTTACCGAATGATCGTAGACAGTATAAATAAGTAAGCAGGGAAAAATATTTATCTTCCGCCCACTCTTCTAGCGATATTTTCTTCGAAAATTCTGTAAATTTTAAGCACTGCACTTTATCAATTTGTTTAAATTAAAATGTTACCTGTCTGACTCCCTACCCTCGCATTATTGTTTTAGGGTGCCTTCTGACGGCTCGGTTCTCACTATGTCGGTGACAACCGAACCTGTTATGGATAATATTTCGACGGCCCTGAGTCACATATATTTTTCGTAGCCAGGTCTTAGACTGTTATATATTTAGACTTAGGATTAAACATTATTAAACGTACTTACCTACCCACTATGTAGTAAAATCCAGCCATCAATGAAGTAGCGGTAGCTATATTTGTGGGATGAACGTGAAAGCTTTCACTAATTTCACCAAGGAATATACCAAATGTATACATTATTCCATCTGTTAAAAAATTACATACGAAAGACATAAAGACAACCATCCATCCCCATCCACCGTCGGGAGGGATAACAACCAAATTTTCTATAAAATCCTCGTTTGGTAATAATGCTGATTTTGTAGTACGGCTAAGTTGAGATATCCTTTTGGACTGCTTGGATACCGCTGATTTGGAGTCTTTGAGCATTTCTGAGTTGCATTATACACCATTCTTCGCCATATTTGTTTAAATTGTTATAAACTAATTAAAACATCAGTTACGTGTCAATGTAAATTTGGAGAAATATAACCAACCTAAAAATAAATATAATGAATATGACTTTTTCCGTCACATTATAGGAACCAATGCAATAGCAAGATTTTGAAAATTTGGACCAATAAGAACACTTTCAGACAAAAAATTGCATTCTAAGTGAGAATTTTAGAAAACATTAAAGCGAAAATGTCACTATATGCTTGACAGCTCAAACGTCAGTTATATTATACTTGGCAATCTCATGAAAAAAATATTAAGAAAATGAGAGTAGTTCAGCCAACGAAATATTGTAGAGGGAAATGGAAGGAACACAATTATTGACTTTGGGAGTTTATTTAGACTAGTTTGGAGGTAAATATACTCCTAAAAGGTGAGTGGGGTGCAGGGCCGTACGTAGAAGGTACCCTTTTTAAAAACGTGAGGTAATATTTTAAGTAATATATCCTACGATATATTTAGAGTGGGATGCAGGTGAATGGGCCGGATTATAGGTGAATGGGCCTTTCCACTGGATTTGTAAATCTCAAAACAAATTTTAAAGCTAACTGATAGATATTCACCTCGTGCATCTTTGTTTCGAATATAACTCAATGTTTAATAAAAAAAAAAAATTATTATAGCAATTTGAACACTCATTTGGCCTTGGGGATAAGGGACGTCATAAAACACGGAATTAAGTTGGCTATATTTGCCAGAACGCCTAAATAGCTCATGTCCACAGCTGTAGTTGTTTACGCTTAGTTTTGTGGTTATGCTTTGTGCGTTTCTTTACGAATTGTGTTTTCTTTGTTTCTGGACATTATTGTAAGAAAGTAAGGCCAGAGTTTTCTAAAGAAGTGCTGAAGCTGAAAATCTGCCGAAAGTAGATTGTAGCATGGTTTTTACATGACAAATTCAGATTATTTATCAGCAGAAGTCAAGTGTCAACAAAGTCAATTTCCACGTCAACTGTCAAAAAGTATGGAACCAACTTTGGAATATAGTACTAATACACCGTTGTGTCATGTTCAAGGTCGTAGGCTCTCTGATGTTACTAAGAAAGGATACGTGACGTCACGTATAAGCGCGCGCTTTATTTCCGCACTTGTAAAGTTACTCTACTCGTATTATCTATTTTAAAAATATTAATCAACGTGGAAATTAAAATTATCAGTCATTTATCGAATGGCTTAGAAGAGGTTAAGCGATTACACTCACTTGATTTCTTGATCATCATGAGTATATATATATATATATATATATATATATATATATATATATATATATATATATATATATATATATATATATATATATATATATATATATATATATATATATATATATATATATATATATATATATATATATATATATATATATATATATATATATATATATATAGATATATATATATATATATATATATATATATATATATATATATATATATATATATATATATATATATATATATATATATATATATATTACATATGTAATATATAAATATATGTAATATATAAATATATTACATATATTTATATATTACATATATAAATATATGTAATTAATTTAATATAAATATTCATTACAAATTGGCTCACCAACCAGGTTGTTATCTAAAAAAAACAAAACATATCGTTCATTACATATATATATATATATATATATATATATATATATATATATATATATATATATATATATATAAAATTAATTACATATATATATATATATATATATATATATATATATATATATATATATATATATATATATATATATATATATATATATATATATATATATATATATATGTCCTTATATGTCATGGAATATATGTTTATAGGCGCCAGTTCATTAATTAAATGAACAATGTAGAATTTATATTTTATTGCTTAGTCAATCACTATGTATGATTAGAGCAATAAAATACTTGTCTCAAGGAGACTTGAAAACAGACTTGTGGTGCTTGACTAATTTTTAATTTAAAATTGTTTTTAAAGATTTCATTATTGTTTCATTTTTCATTATTTTGCTCTAGAAATTATTGTTGATGAAGGATGTCTAATTACTGCCGTGTAAGATTTAACATATTTGAGGAAATTCTTAGTGTTAAGTTAGTGATTAAAGAAAAGAGATTCGATTCGATTTGAAATGATTAAGAATATTTTTTATAAAATTTATATGATTGGAAGAAGAGTGTTTACAATAACACTTGAAATTACATCAACCTAAAATTACCTGAGCTACCCTACATAACTTAGGACCTATAAATAAACATGGGATATAAAAATCCTGGGCGAACAAATAGATTTTTAGCTTCGCTCTAAATTTATGTACGACCCGTGTAATAATAGTTCAAAACCAAAAGACATTTTGAATAATACTAAGAGTTCGAAAAGGCACATTAACGGTAGCCACGTTAAAATTTCTCTCAGAAAACTAAGAATTTATATAGTAAAATTCAAGTTAATTATTAATATTTGGGCATTATAGTAAGTACACGTATTTCGAAGATATTATGTAAAGTAAATTAGTGAATTTCAAGTAATTATGATTTGTCCAAGCAGTAATTTTATGTCTACGGTGTATCCTAGATAGTTCTATATTGGTTTTCATTGTATCCAGATAAGGGTTTACAAGTAGTAAATTAACATATCAACAAGTTATTATATTTCCAAGAAGACCTGTCAGCAATTCAATTCCACGAGTAGTGTTTCTGATTTCGCCATAAGATTGTTTATCGGGGTTGTTCACACAGCGAGGACTCCGTTGCAGTTTTCCGAACGAGGAAGCCATTGCAGTAGCAGCATACTACCAATAGGGGTCCACATAATAGTGCTTCAGTGCAGTGCACGAGTGATTGTTTTTGTTTACAAAAGATTAACATTGCAATAAGGTAAAAAGGAACCACAACTTCTTTTTATAATAATTGTTATCATAAATAACAATATTATATATATATATATATATATATATATATATATATATATATATATATATATATATATATATATATATATATATCTATATATATATATATATATATATATATATATATATATATATATATATATATATATATATATATATATATATATATATATATATATATATATATATATATATATATATATATATATATATATATATATATATATATATATATATATATATATATATATATATATATATATATATATATATATATATATATATATATATATATATATATATATATATATATATATATATATATATATATATATATATATATATATATATATATATATATATATATATATATATATTTTGTGAAAAGTAATCTTGGGTTTGTAGCATTTCATTACATAGAAATAAGCAACTAGACGAATAAGAAAGAAAACACACTTACCAGTACTATATCTGGACACACATACGGAAATGAATCACTATGCATATGAAAACGAACCACTTAGAAGTTGTACAAGTTCTTTTACCTTTCTTGAGGATCTTCAGAGCAGTATACGATTTATTTCATTGATCATTCATACTTGAATTTAAATTACTAATACACCAACACTTGCAGTGACGTTTTATGACATTAGTTTTTGACGGAACTCATTCTTAGATTACACAAACCTAGTCTACTATTTATATTTGTTCTATTTGAACATATTATATATAAAAGCATTAGGCATACAGTTATCCAGAAGATGTTAAACTTTAAAATGCATAAAATCTTGTTGAACCTATTGAAAAACAACTACTTTTTCCAACTATATGCGGGAAAATATTGAATTATATATACAATAGAGTTCTGAAGCATTCAAAGAGGGAGTGATACAGAAATTGCTTGCTTAGTCAAAACTAAAATCATTTGTTGGTTGTATGTATTAATTGTTTTTTCGAAAATTCTCGAAAAAAAATCCAATTTTCACCCTGGATATATTTGTTAGCTTTGAAATTCTTTGCTATTCATATTTATTTTGTGAAAAGTAATCTTGGGTTTGTAGCATTTCATTACATAGAAATAAGCAACTAGACGAATAAGAAAGAAAACACACTTACCAGTACTATATCTGGACACACATACGGAAATGAATCACTATGCATATGAAAACGAACCACTTAGAAGTTGTACAAGTTCTTTCACCTTTCTTGAGGATCTTCAGAGCAGTATACGATTTATTTCATTGATCATTCATACTTGAATTTAAATTACTAATACACCAACACTTGCAGTGACGTTTTATGACATTAGTTTTTGACGGAACTCATTCTTAGATTACACAAACCTAGTCTACTATTTATATTTGTTCTATTTGAACATATTATATATAAAAGCATTAGGCATACAGTTATCCAGAAGATGTTAAACTTTAAAATGCATAAAATCTTGTTGAACCTATTGAAAAACAACTACTTTTTCCAACTATATGCGGGAAAATATTGAATTATATATACAATAGAGTTCTGAAGCATTCAAAGAGGGAGTGATACAGAAATTGCTTGCTTAGTCAAAACTAAAATCATTTGTTGGTTGTATGTATTAATTGTTTCTTCGAAAATTCTCGAAAAAAAATCCAATTTTCACCCTGGATATATTTGTTAGCTTTGAAATTCTTTGCTATTCATATTTATTTTGTGAAAAGTAATCTTGGGTTTGTAGCATTTCATTACATAGAAATAAGCAACTAGACGAATAAGAAAGAAAACACACTTACCAGTACTATATCTGGACACACATACGGAAATGAATCACTATGCATATGAAAACGAACCACTTAGAAGTTGTACAAGTTCTTTCACCTTTCTTGAGGATCTTCAGAGCAGTATACGATTTATTTCATTGATCATTCATACTTGAATTTAAATTACTAATACACCAACACTTGCAGTGACGTTTTATGACATTAGTTTTCACTGCAAGTGTTGGTGTATTAGTAATTTAAATTCAAGTATGAATGATCAATGAAATAAATCGTATACTGCTCTGAAGATCCTCAAGAAAGGTGAAAGAACTTGTACAACTTCTAAGTGGTTCGTTTTCATATGCATAGTGATTCATTTCCGTATGTGTGTCCAGATATAGTACTGGTAAGTGTGTTTTCTTTCTTATTCGTCTAGTTGCTTATTTCTATGTAATGAAATGCTACAAACCCAAGATTACTTTTCACAAAATAAATATGAATAGCAAAGAATTTCAAAGCTAATATATATATATATATATATATATATATATATATATATATATATATATATATATATATATATATATATATATATATATATATATATATATATATATATATATATATATATATATATATATATATATATATATATATATATATATATATATATATATATATATATATATATATATATATATATATATATATATATATATATATATATATATATATATATATATATATATATATATATATATATATATATATATATATATATATATATATATATATAATATCAACACTAGCATCATATTGTATTCAACAACTTTCGATGGACTACAACAACTACGACTAGAGACCGACATGTTTCTAAAAATATACAATGTGTTAAATTGTTTCGTTTGAATTTGACGTAGAATAACTTATCTGAAATATTATTTGAAATTTTATAACTGTGACTAAAAATCTTCAGTCAAATAAATAAATGCACGCAAGTTATACTTAGAAAAGCAGATACTATGGAGACCCAGATGGAAAACTGCATTTAAAATATTGCCACAGACCTTGATAAACTAAGATTGATATAAGTTGCTTAAATATATACTTAGATCTATTACCATATGTATTAAAAAAATGTTATTATTTGTAAAAAAATATGTATTTAAAAAAAAGTCTCATGATTCTGAAAACTAAAATAATAAATACCTAGTTAGTAATAATGAAAATTTAAAGTTATATATTACATAAAATTTCATAGCATAAATTATATATTACATAAATACAGTTATATATTATATAAATTCACAGTATCCTTGTTTAAATCATGTAATTTCTACAAAATCACAATGAAAATCAAATTTCATTCATTGGACGGTGGCGGTGCCTAATATGCATGGCAGGTCGGCGCGCGTTTCCTATCGATTTCGCCTCCATGAGCTCCACTCCAAGTTGTCATCGATTCTGGTGGAAAACGAAGTTGTTAGTGTCGGTGTACGCGAATTTAGCGATTTGAGATGGAAAGCGGAGATTATGATTACCCCATGACTGGGGCGCCACAGCCCCAACCTGGTGTACGACCCATGGTGGACCCCGAAGCTGAGGGAGAAGTTGATCCATCCATGTAAGTCGCTTCAAATTCAGTGTTACATTAATGAGAAATATCTGGAACAGATAAATATGTGCCACTGCTAATTTTTATCAAAATGTTTTCTTGATAATGCCAAATTTAAAAAAATATATTTCCACTCAGAAACATTGACATTGGACAGTTTGCTTACATAATAACACTCTAATCAGATCCTCCAATGTTGCGATGCTAATCTTCTATGACAGTATTATTTTGCTACAGCTACCTTTTATATCCATTTATGTCATATTTAATCGTTTGTTTAGCTTTTCAACAATTATTATCAAAAATATAATTATAGATCAATTATATTCCTAACCTTATATCTATTTTATGATCCTAAAATAATGTATCACAGATACGTAAAACTGGTAGCAATTTCAATTTCAGTACTGGTTTCAATTTACAAATCATATTTTTTTTTAAGAAAGTTCCTTCTTATTTAACTTCCCAAGTTATAGAAATACAAATGACAATGTGTTCCGCGTTAAAGTCAAC
>CAXKVY010001046.1:0-19197 GCA_964058915.1 Tetropium fuscum
GTACTGATGTTAAACTGTAGCGCAATTTTTTTCAAAACTTTTCGTTCTTTTTGAACCCGTTATCTGTATTATTCAAGAAGATACACATCTAAAATGAAAATACAGTATATACGATAATCGGCCACATGTCAGTTTTGAATTAAATTGCAGCATTGTAAAAAGAAAGGCGGCTATGAGAAAACAAAAATAAGAACCGTAAAAATCGCAAACGTCAATTTTGTTTAATTTGGGTCGCTGCTGATGAAGTTTAAAGTGTCTGTAGTTTCGAAATGGAGCGGCAAACAAGAAATTTGAACCGTGATGAATGTGTGAAGTGGTAACATTGGCAGGGGAAGGATTAACCTAAGGTGCAATATCTGAGAGGCTTGTGAATTGGAATTTTGAGAACTGGGAGCGCGTCTTGTGTCTTGTCTTGAGAATTGGCTTATTAATGCATGACAATGCAAGGTCGCATGTGGCTCGTATAGTACCGGAATATCCACAGGAGGTGGGCATTCAAACGCTGGATTGGCCGCCACGTAGTCCGGAGCTCAATCCTATAGAGCATTTGTGGGACAGTTTGGGTCGGAAACTTAGAAATTATTAGCTGCTGGTCGCCTCGCTTGACGACGTTGAAAATATTCCGTTTCAATCACAGCATTCCACGGGGTGTTGCAAAGTTCATGAAAAAAACTCATTGCAACATCCTGTGTATGCTCAAAACTGAAATTCAAATTTGAGATACTACCATAGTATCCTTGCTGAAGAAGTAGGAAGGCTACACGTAAAAAATCATCGAAATCGGGTTGACGTTGCGCTAGAAAATTCAGTTTGATATTTTCAAATGGTACGTTAATTTTGATGTGAAGTGTATATAATTGATAAGATACACATCATATTCCAGCAAATAATTTTTGCACTAAATATTTACATTTCCTATTATTTAAAATATGAATTGTTCCTTGTTTATCATTATGTATTATATAACTACCTAATTTGTAGTACAAAAACCACTAACCAGTAATAAATTATAAAATTTTAAACATTCTACAGGAGTAGTAAGCCAGGATTCTTCGCAGTAGCCAGGCTCAAATAGATTGCGAATTAGGAAAAAAACGTAATTGTAGAAAGTTGTATTTACGAAGAAAAAATTAATTTCCAATTTTGTATCCGCTATTTCGTGATCTGCTACCACTAAAAACCTTCGATATACATATTTGAATCGAATGAAACCTTAAATAGCAAAATTTTTAGTCGACTTATAGCTGCCATCTTGAAAGCTGCCTTCTTCCCCTTGTCGGGGGTGGAAATATTTTCACTCAATTCCATGGAAATAGATAGAGGGACAAAATTTAAAGTTCCATATATTTTTTATAATTTTATAGATATTTTTAGTTATTCGCCATGGAAAGGTGTTAAAAATGCATGTGTTTGTACCGTTAATCGCGAATAACTCGAACACTTCGCGTACTCTCAAAAAAGTTGTGATAACCAGAAATGAGGTCTATAAGAAAGCAAAGAGAGTTTCTCTATGAATGCGCTAGGTCAAAATAAAGAAAGTTATGGCTCGTTGAAGAAGTCTTTTTTGCAACAACTTGGTTAGAAGTATTCTACATTATATAACCGAAAACATTTTTCGGGAAAAACGTATGGAACATTTTTTAGTACTTGGTAAGACCTTTAAAATTAGCGCAGTTACTTTAATATCGCATTATAACTTATAATAAGCATTATAACGAGTTACGATGCAAAAACGATGGGTAACTCTAATTTTTAAGAAAAAAATAAGCGCTAAACCCCATCCATTCCCACTAGAAAGGATAGTACAAAAATATAAGTTTTGTCTTTATAAAAGTTTAAATTTTTTTCTATTTCTGTAGGATAAAAATTAACGGAGATATAACTGTTGAAATTTGCATTATAGTGCACCTCTCCTTAATCGTTGTTTTTTTAAAATTAATTTAAGCATAGAAGGTGGTTTTTAAGGGTATAAAATTTAGAATACAGCGTAAATCGTAATGGTCGAGAATATGAGAGACACTTTATTCTACATAATTTAATAAGATGTAAATCCATAAAATACTTAAACCTGTATTTTTAAATTTTTTTTTCTCGAAGGGGCATTTTTCACACCTTGAAAACAAAAAGCGCAAGTCGGGCTTATATATGTCACTATTCAAGTTCAGGGGTAAGATTAGCTTAATTTAAAATTTTACTTTACGCTTATTTTTACGTTCAAAGACTGGATAACTTTTACTCATGAAAAATATTAATGGATTCAATATTTTGAGTTTCCTAATGTAAATACATTTATTACAGCGCCCTAAACTCAGTTTGGGCATGGGAATGTCTGTTAGGCTCCTGCCAGAAGACGTTAATAACCAATGAGACCGAAGATGCCGCACTTAGCCTTGCGGGATGTAGGCTGTTGTGTTCCGATTCAGGAGCAATCTGGCCAAAGCCAACAGGTAACGTCTCCATTGGCACCGATATAGTCACAATTAGCATAAGCGACATTGACATAGAAGGCATCGTATCGGACACACCATCTACCGAATTAATTCAAAGTGCTGTGACGATATTTCAAGAAGAACTAGAAGCTAGCATACCTACAGGTGTTAATATAAGTAATGGAATATCCGTAACTATTACTATCGATATAGAAAATACAACCATTAGCAATCTAACATTAGATACAGATGAGAGCTATGTATTACAAATTTCTGAGGATTCGGATAGCGGGTTGGCAGTACTCATCACAGCTCCAACATTTTTCGGAGCACGATATGGTCTGGTTACTCTCAGTCAGTTGATAATATTTGATGACTTGCGTGATGAAATTCAAGTACCACAGAACGTTACAATCACAGATGGACCAGCATATCCATATAGAGGAATCCTTCTTGATACCGCGAGAAATTATATTGACCTTAAGGCTATTAAGAGAACCCTTCAAGGCATGGGTGCCTCAAAACTCAACGCCTTCCACTGGCATATTACAGATTCCAGCAGTTTTCCCTATGTGTCTGCATCCCAACCAGATTTTTCTAAATATGGAGCTTATTCACCTAGACAAATTTACAATGCAAGCGATATTGCAGAAATTATTCAATATGGACTTGTAAGGGGTGTACGCATTGTACCAGAATTTGATGCACCTGCTCATGTTGGAGAGGGTTGGCAGAATACTGATCTGATAACTTGTTTGAACTGGCAGCCTTGGCAGAATTATTGCTCTGAACCTCCTTGCGGACAATTGGATCCTACCAAATCAGCCTTGTACGATACCATTGAAGGTAAGTGCCTCAGTTCAGATACAGTTGCTTTTAATTTCCCCTTGGAAGTAATGACCTTGCAAATGGTCATGTACGGCTAATTTTTTAATATATTGTTAGGACATATGCCAATAGTACGAAACCAAGTTTTTAGCTTCGAAAGACCCCTGTGAGTTCCGCAATGCCCAAAAAACAAAGAAAATTTTGCAGTTGTTTCAGTTTCTTCTCAATATCGCCTGAAGTATGCGTCCTACTTAAAAAAAACTTTTATCCTTTTAGATTCTATTTGTCACAATTTACGCCCAAACTGAACGTTCAAAACTTTCCGAGATACAGCTCCTCAAATATTATCAGTTTTGTCGTAAAAGTGAAATGGTTTCGTTTTGATAATATATCTTACTAAATGCCGGGAAAGATACCTACGAGGAAAGTGACATATATTGAATTTGTAGTAAATTTATTTAGCTCTACTTTGAGGTCAGCGGGATGTCCGCAGGCTAACAATTGTTTCCTCAAAAATTTTGGAAAAACAAATAAGCAGTCCACATAGTGATGTTTTAATTTTTTTTATTAAAAAATATGTAATTGTGATCAGGAGCGTATCTAGACTTTCAGCATTTTAAATTAACAAACAACTCTCGAAACCACTTATATTAAATTTAAGTTTTTTCCCTGCATTTCTTTTCAGCATATTACCCTCGTCATAAGAAATATTTTATCATTCGCTATGGTCAAAATTGACAGACACTACACGTCTCTCCTCTCTCATTGTGGTCCTGTATTTTTTTTATAAATACTAATATAGAGAAATCTCTTTCAGCTTCACAATTCGCTATTGGTACAGTTAGAAAAAAATTTAAAATACCCCAATCTAACCAATTAGGGAAAACCAAAATTAATTTTATTTTATATATAATTTTTAAGATGAGGGAAGGGGAAGAAGTTGATTTCCTTCTACATCTAAAGAGGTTTTCAAAAATCCTTAAATTGAATGCAATAATTTATAAGTTCTTCCTCCATATCTTCGTTGTACTAAGAAGTAGCATTTTCGATACTTTTGATACCCATGTTTGAAAGATCTGTTCCCTATGTCTACCAAAAATATAAATTTATTCACTATATCAATAGATTCAACACTTCTACTCTAAATTTTTGTTTTCCTTTTATTAACTCTCTTCCTCTTTCTCCATCTGAAAATATATTTGTCTTTATCCTTTTAATTTCATTGCTATACTTTTCAGAAATTATCGTACTTGAACTATGAGCTTTTGCTTCATATTTATCAATTTTTTTTCGTAATTTTCCCTGAGAGTACTAATGAAAATGTTCAACGACGAAATTAGAGAATATCCCTCGGTTAAATCCAAACTAGGGGTTTGTAATTTTTTGTTTACTGTTGAAGCGTCCTAATATTTCTTCCCGCACTATTGTTAAAATAGCAGTTTCCAGTTTAATCATCATATTAAATAAGGCTTTGGTTTCCCTTTTGCAATAAGGTTTTTCCTCACTTTCCTCGTCAAATATGTTCTTCGAAGTATTTATGTGGAGCAAGGTATTTATGAGACCGAAAAAAATATATAAAGTTGTTACAAATACCAAAATACTCCATGATTTCTAATATAACATTACAACTTGTCCTACTAAATTTAGAGAATGTGCGGCCCACCGCATAAAATTTGAAAATTGTTGTCTGCTTTTAAAAGCGCTTGCCATCCCCCATACTTTTCGCCCATATTTGCCGCATTATCATCTGACTTACCTGGGGTATTGTTTAAGGAGGCACCAATATCTTTCAAAAAGTGCCTTAGGTCTTGTTAAGTAATTCTGATTATCTACGCATTTCATTATTTGAAATTTTAATTTTAAAGAGGCGTTACTAGCATGGGGCCCAACGCGTGTGCGTCATTTGCGTCTCAGTAGATCTGCCCCTGATTGCGATATAAATAAAGTGTAATAATCTTACATTTTCAGTAATAAATAATTGATATTACATAATACAAACAAACCTGCTACATTATAATTTCCTTTGTATCGACGATCCTGGCTTTCTCATCAACGCATTCGGAAAATATAGGGGCGGGGTCTTATTCGTCATCATCGGTATCGGTATTCTCAACATAAATAGATAGAACTGTTAACGGCGCGACGCCTTTGCGACGCTCCTGGACGTACATGATGCCACCTGAACCACGAGGTTCCAATTAACGTCGGCCAGGTGCCAAAACAGACCGCAAGGTGCCAAACAGTTCGCAAGATATCGCACAAAAACCATGCTGTCCCTACCAAATGAAACTACTAAAAACTACAAACTTCTCTCACGACGCCCTTAGACATCGGATTTCATTGCAGTTTGAACTGGAAGGTGTATCTCGACGGCCTCTCGACGGTCTCTTAGGAGGACGATATATATTCCCGTTCACTGCATTCGCCACATTCCAGAGCGAATGAAAAATATCCAGATTTATTATCGTTCTTCAGACGTCCCTCGACCAGCTACAACGACCAGCACAACCTTTTCGAAGCTGATCTCCAGTCTCCTTTCTTAAACGCGACCAGGCGATTTATAACCTTCTCTCTCTCTGGCCGTGACATTAAAGTCTTCATTTTTATAAATTTCACTGGCCCCATAATTCTCCATTCGTTATATTATATTGACATACATATACACATATTTATTCTTCTCTCTACGTTCCCGGCAACGTATCAATTTGCGTGACCCCCTAGGTATTCACCACTTCTTCTTTGGCATCCATCCAATGTTCTTTTCCCTATGCTATCCTCGACAAAGTATTCAAACTCGTCGATCGACATTCAAGCCGTTCTCGACTCGAGAACCTTTCACTTCAGACAACCCGCCTAACCTGCCCTCACAGGACGTGAGGTCATCACGCTCCTAGCTAACCTTCGAGCTCGTGTAGTTCGTGACGAATTGCACCCGACAGTTGTATCCATTGTCCCCGTTGAACACAGCCTGCCTGTGTGCATCCTGCTTATCTTAACACCAGGAGTTCTGCCTTGCCCCCTGGACATCGAACTTCTGTATCCAGTATCTGCCATCGCCGGCGACAAAGTCACACGCCTCTTGTAAGCTGCACAGCTTGTACGTACAGCCCTACAAACCTACTACCTACTTACAAAAATAGACATTACGGCCGCCAGGGGGCAGTTGGCCTATGGCTCCACATCCAAATTTGATCATATTACATCGGTCTACCTCTGTGCCAAATTTGGAGTGCAAAATATTTTGCCGAAATGATAATATGTCAGTCATAAAACAGAGGAAAAGATTATATTAAGTAAAGGGAATGACAGGAAAATTAATTGCACCTTTCCTGTGAACGTGTGTTTAGCTATCAGCTAAATAGTATGGTCACTTCCGAGCTGTTTACCACGTCTTCGGTTTCTGGTTCTTGACGTTTCGAGAGTCATATCGCTCTGATTATTTAGAAGATTTAGAAGAAGAGAGCGATATGACTCTCGAAACGTCAATACCCATAAACCGACGACGCGCGCGACGTGGCAAACAGCCCGGAAGTGACCATACCATTGACGGAAGCCTACAGATCAAATGTACCCGCTAAATATTTTTGGATGTTCTGCTCTCAATCGATACATGAAGAAAATATCTTATCATAATACCTATAAAAATAGTATATTTTGCCATATCATCGCCTCAATCCGGGGACGCACCATATATGATATGAGCAGACTTTTTTTGCAAATGTTCATCACCCAAACCAATCACTCACCTTTTTTTTCTTCAGATATATACGGTGATATGCTCGACCAATTCCAACCAGACCTTTTCCACATGGGCGGTGATGAGGTAAACAACGATTGCTGGAACGCCACTGACAGCATTGTAGAGTGGATGTCAACTGAGCAGGGCTGGGGAAGAACGTCGGACGATTTTCTGAATCTCTGGAATTACTTCCAGAGTCAAGCTCTTGAGAAAGTATATGCAAAGGCTGGATGGGAGATTCCAGTCATATTGTGGACCAGTGCACTAACGCAACAAGAAAATCTCTCAAGTTACCTTCCGGTAGACAAATATATAATTCAAGTTTGGACTTCGGGAACTGACGAACAGATTACCGATCTGTTGGACGAAGGATACAAGTTAATTTTAAGCAATTACGATGCGCTTTATTTTGATTGTGGATTTGCTGGCTGGGTTACTAACGGAAATAACTGGTGTTCTCCTTACATTGGTTGGCAGACGGTTTACGATAACACACCAGTTTCTATTGCAGGTATTATTTGATACATTTTTTTCGCATTTTGTCTGATAACGTATAATTTTACTAAATACAAAATTCTTTATTAAAGTGGCCCTTTACCACATAGAAATGTCATTAATGGTCTATGGTAAATCGATAATGCCGCAAAGAAAACTAAGAATTTATACCAGAGTCAATAACGATGACAGAGGGCGCGCATAGTCGCGTTTCGTTATATACCTGTCATAGAATGTACAGTACATAGATACCTACAGTATAAGTACTCTCGAATATTGAAATTATGTGAACTAGCGAAAAGTTAACGTAACAACTGTACGCATTTAGAGATTTTGCGTAAAATAATTAAAGACGTGTGAAAAACACTAAAATGTGTACAGAGAATAGCTTACCTTTCCAAAAAAAATACGCTAGCATCACACTTTCATCAATTCTTCATGCATTTTTTGACACTCCTCAATTATAAAATATTTCGCATACCTTCTTTTATTTTTCCTTGTATTTTAAAGGACTCGAGCGATTTAAAATGTCTTTTCTAAACAATTTTCTAAATTATTTTCAGTTCAACTGTTATATAAATAAACAGAGCCGTATCCAGTTACTAGGCTACCAAAAATCCTACACAGGTATAGTCGCCATCATAAAAATCGGGTCAAGGACTAGAATTTAATTATTTTTTATTAAGTTGTGTGTTATTAAGTAAGTTCTTTAAAATTACAAACAAATTGTTCTACAATAAGTTGTTTTTATTAACTTTTAAAACAATTATGTAATTAATTAACTTAACATTAATTATTTAACAATTGAAAAGATAATAAAATAATTTTATATTTTGTCATTCCATCATTTGCAGCAAACTTACTAGAATCACTTACACTAGAATTAATTAAATTGGAAATAGAATCTTCCAAAGTATTTTGGACGAAGATTTTATTTCCAATTTAATTAATTCTATGCCAATACGCTTATAGCTAGTTTACTGGAAATGATGAAATGTCAAAATATTATATTCTTTTATTATCTTTTCGATTATTAATTAATTAATTATTTTTTTATTAATTGTACCATATTTTGAAATGTATAAAATATACTGCCTATATTGTAATAAAGAAATTTATTACATGGTTTATTATATAAATATATAATAAATCGAAAGCATTTTTGTATTTTGCTAACACATAATATAAAATATACTCAAGAGCGTCTATATAAAGCACCAATTTTGAAATGAAATGTAAATTTTCAGGTAACTTGACAGACCAAATTTTGGGTGGCGAGGTCACTTTATGGACGGAACAAGCCGATTCGGCATCTGTAGATGGTCGCTTGTGGCCCAGAGCATCCGCAATGGCCGAAGTTTTCTGGACCGAACCAACAACTGGCTGGGAAGATGCAGAGGAAAGGTTCTTGGTTCATAGGGAGCGACTGATTACCTTGGGAATTGATGCTGACGCTATCGAACCACAGTGGTGCTTCCAAAACGAGGAAAACTGTCGCACAGGATCGGTATATAACCTCATCAACAAAACTACGAATTACTAAATGACTTTATTTACGTAAATTTATTCAGCAACAACATATTTGTGTTTAATAAAGATCATATTATTATTAACAAAATATTTTTTTACTCTTTAAATTTTTATATAATGACGAAACTTTAACAAATAATATTAACCCCAAAATTGTAAAATTTAATGTAAATTGATTCTTGATTCACGTATTGACTGGACCATTGTTACGGGCCTACCCGTAATATAGAAATATAATGATTTCGGGAGCCCAGTTTGTAAAAGAAAGGCAGAAAATGAGTTTCAGTGCTGAAGCTACAAATTAACAATGACGATCATCTGTTCCAAAAATTGCATTAAAGGAAGCAATGTTTTTTATGTTGATGTGAGGTAACTGATCAGTATGGTAGATGTACACTAACACAGTAGAGGCACAGAAACTAGTACCACCAAATGCAATATAATGTACCAAGTTCGGAAAATGGATGAGTGAAAAATTGTGGGAATTTTCTAGAGAGCGTTATGAGAACTACGAACGTTCTATAATCATCGAAATAAATTTTATTACATTATATCGTTATAAACAATTTAATACTTTGCCTTTAATTAAATTTTAATTTAAGTAGAACAAGGGACGATCTGAATGGAATTGTTGCAAATTGAAGTAGATGAACTGGTAAAACCGCGAAACTTATATATGTACATATAATTCTCATGTCACTCATATGTGATTAGTATTTGGGGATGTAATTCCGTCAAGAATTCTATCGAACCGTAGCTGGCGTCTGTCAAATTTCATCACTGCACACTTGAAAGATCCCAGGCCTCTAATTCACTTTGCGAAATCGATAGATCGACGAAAAGTTTTACGTGTAAAATTCGGTAGGAACTAATAAGCAATATTACAATTGCAACTCCACTCAAGATATTTTAAAAGCAATCTGAAAATTATAGGCAACTAATGTTGAAACTAATTCCTCATCACATTACGATGAAAATTCTACAGAAATTTCATGCCTAAGCTAAATAAAGACAGAGCATCACACCACATGATTTAACCTACACGCCACCACACCACATGATTTAACGCCGTTTTATATTAATAACTAAGTTAAAACTCGCTAGAGAATTTAAAAGACAACAGAAATAGCTTCGGCATGTCGTATCATGAATTATCAAAGACAAAAACTTATTAAACTACGCCTCATTAAAAATAAATGTACATTGAAGCATCTCTGAAAACGGTATGTGAGATTATAAACTCGGAGCAAAGTGCGCTAGTCGATCGGTCACCATCCCCGTGACCGATCGACTAGCGCACTTTGGAAAATGGCTGAAATGGAAGTATGTGTCCATAGCAAAAATGAAGTGTATACAACGGTGCAAAGATTAAAAATATGTGAAATATTTTTTGTTTTATATGGAGAGACTTCTTTAGTTTTATATGGATAGAGAAGTTCATAAAGGCATTTAAATACGGTAGCCACGTTTCAGATTTCTCTTCAAGAAAACTAGTAATTAATATAGTAAAATTGAAGTGAATGTTATAAATTTGGACATAACAATAATCACCTGTATTTCCAAGGTGTTATATCATATAAAATAGTGAATTTCAAGAGCTAGTGGTTTTAATCAAGCAGTAAAATAGTGTTTAGGGTGTCCTAGGTACGTATTTAGGAGTTTTCATCGTATCCAGAATCAAGAGAAGGATTCCAGAGCTGTAAAATAGCGTAATAACTAGGTAGTAATATTTCCAAGAAGATGTCTCATAAATTCCATTAGTGGTGAATCAGTTTTTTGCGGTGACTTATCTTGAGCTGTTAATACAACAAGGAAGGCAGTAAACCAACAGGGGTCTCCACCACAGTACAACAGTATCTTACGCGTGTGGTAGTTTTATGTTTATAAGGATTAACACTGACAAGATAAGGTAACAAACAAAACACCATTTTTATAATACTTGTTATAAGTAATAACAATATTGCTTAATTTTAAATATGTCTCATATTGTCCGCCAAGGATTTTGATATCCCATGTTCATTGTAGTTTAAGTTATGATAGGTTATCTCAGGGTAGACTAAGTACATTTGTATTCAATATTATTGAACTGTTATCCATAAATCACTATTAAAAACAAATACAATATGTACTAGTTAAAATGCAAACCAATGTCTTTTCTTCCAAAATCAATTCAGTAATAATAATAACAAGAATAAAGTTCATATGTTAAAATGATCATTACAAAGTAGAATGAATGAATGATCTTTGTATATTCATAATATTCAATATTATTTTCTTGAGCATAAAATGCATAAACCCATGAAAATGTACTTTAATGTGATGTCCGTTACTACGAAGTAATATATATAATTTATTATATATATTACTATAGTTATATGTATAACGTATAGTTATATAATTTTAACTCAAAATTTAGTAAAGTACTTTGATGTTATTCATTTATTCATATTGTTATTCATATTTCAGATGTCGGCCCACTACATTTTCTTTTACAATACACAAAATAAAAAAAAACATAATTCTAATTTTGTTCAATAAAAAATCCTGAACAAAGGGAATAAATGTACTGGCAGCAAGACAGTTGCCCAGCACATTCAACATGACTAGTAAAACAGTGCATGGCTGAATTTGCCCTTTGGAGACAAATGGGTTGGAAGATACGGTGCAATTGAATGGCCTGTTGCCTGAATCGCCTGACTTATTACCTGGACTTTTTTATGGGGCATTTTGGCATTTTGAACCAAAAAATGTACGCTGATGGCCTTCCACATAATTTGGATATTTTGAAAAACGAACGAAGAACGAGGGACGAAATCAGAGAAATTAGTAGGCCTACGTGTACGGCGAGTTTATCAGCAGGGGATATGTGTGGATGTTGGAGGGAGTTATATTGAATAACAGTTGTTTCACATATTCCCCGATTACGATTTTAGGGTCGAATTGTTTGGGTCAAATCTTGCGACTGAATTTTTGATGGCCTTGAAGGGTCGATGGATATTTCTTCGGCATTACTGGGGACAACATGCAGAAAAAAAACATGTCCCGGGATAAAAAAAAACACTTCTAAAACCAAGATCCTATTTAAATGCTCTAAAAAAGGAAAATAAACTTTAATTTAAATTTAACCCATCAATTTATTATATTACACAATAATTTATATGAAATAAAAGCTTGTCGCGAGATTTACCTATGTCGATAAACAAGAATACATTATGTAACTTGATATTGACATAAGTAATTCTAAGAAGAAAGTATTATATTTTTATGAAATAGGTAAATCTCGCGATAAGCTTCTATATTATATATTTATTATATATTTCTTCTTTTTGGAGGATTTAAAAGAAACCTTGTCTTTAAAAACGTTTTTTAATATTAATTTATTATAAATGAATACTCAATAAATTTAGAGAAACCCACATTTAGGCAATATTTTTTTTTCTATGCCTTTTCTAGACTGTAGTTACTTGCATACGCTCCTTATTTGAAGCATTCGGCATTGACTGAAACAGTTAGGCAATATTCCTTATCATGGCGTTGCTCTTAGTTCTGAAATCTGTTTCCCATTTATATAAACATGCAATTATTAGTAACGCAAGTGGATACATTGAGATTGCACGTGTTAGTGTAGGTTGAATTGCAAGTTAATGCAAGTTAATAGAATGGATAATTTTCACAAAAGGTAGCAATAAAGGGCGACGCAAGCTGTAATAATAGATTGCAGACAAAATCGCGGAAGAAGCAACACTTTCTCTGTAGAAAGAACTATGAGGCACGTTCCTTATTTTATTCCTAATATAGCATGTATCGGATGCCATTATTAATTAGACAATTTTTCAATCAGCTGATTATACATTGTTCCCAGATTTGCATTTAGACACAAGCGCTCAATTCATGTCAAATACATTCTACTTCATACAGACTTCTACAAGCATATATACAACGTATCTAATAGCGGTTGCTAGAGAGGTTCACTTCAGGAACAGACTGCAAAATAATAACTGTTTACATTACCTCTCTGAAGAGAAAATAAAGATACTGTTTGTTTAATAGAAAAGCAATTTAGTATTATTCGGATGAAGTTCGCAAATATGCGGCAAAATACACAAAGCTCTAATTGTTTTGCAATCTGTTTCAGATACAGTTAGATACATAAGCTAATAGGTAAATGTGCTTATTATATATATATATATATATATATATATATATATATATATATATATATATATATATATATATATATATATATATATATATATATATATATATATATATATATATATATATATATATATATATATATATATATATATATATATATATATATATATATATATATATATATATATATATATATATATATATATATATATATATATATATATATATATATATATATATATATATATATATATATATATATTTTGTGAAAAGTAATCTTGGGTTTGTAGCATTTCATTACATAGAAATAAGCAACTAGACGAATAAGAAAGAAAACACACTTACCAGTACTATATCTGGACACACATACGGAAATGAATCACTATGCATATGAAAACGAACCACTTAGAAGTTGTACAAGTTCTTTCACCTTTCTTGAGGATCTTCAGAGCAGTATACGATTTATTTCATTGATCATTCATACTTGAATTTAAATTACCAATACACCAACACTTGCAGTGACGTTTTATGACATTAGTTTTTGACGGAACTCATTTTTAGAATACACAAACCTAGTCTACTATTTATATTTGTTCTATTTGAACATATTATATATAAAAGCATTAGGCATACAGTTATCCAGAAGATGTTAAACTTTAAAATGCATAAAATCTTGTTGAACCTATTGAAAAACAACTACTTTTTCCAACTATATGCGGGAAAATATTGAATTATATATACAATAGAGTTCTGAAGCATTCAAAGAGGGAGTGATACAGAAATTGCTTGCTTAGTCAAAACTAAAATCATTTGTTGGTTGTATGTATTAATTGTTTCTTCGAAAATTCTCGAAAAAAATCCAATTTTCACCCTGGATATATTTATTAGCTTTGAAATTCTTTGCTATTCATATTTATTTTGTGAAAAGTAATCTTGGGTTTGTAGCATTTCATTACATAGAAATAAGCAACTAGACGAATAAGAAAGAAAACACACTTACCAGTACTATATCTGGACACACATACGGAAATGAATCACTATGCATATGAAAACGAACCACTTAGAAGTTGTACAAGTTTGTATTGGTAATTTAAATTCAAGTATGAATGATCAATGAAATAAATCGTATACTGCTCTGAAGATCCTCAAGAAAGGTGAAAGAACTTGTACAACTTCTAAGTGGTTCGTTTTCATATGCATAGTGATTCATTTCCGTATGTGTGTCCAGATATAGTACTGGTAAGTGTGTTTTCTTTCTTATTCGTCTAGTTGCTTATTTCTATGTAATGAAATGCTACAAACCCAAGATTACTTTTCACAAAATAAATATGAATAGCAAAGAATTTCAAAGCTAATAAATATATCCAGGGTGAAAATTGGATTTTTTTCGAGAATTTTCGAAGAAACAATTAATACATACAACCAACAAATGATTTTAGTTTTGACTAAGCAAGCAATTTCTGTATCACTCCCTCTTTGAATGCTTCAGAACTCTATTGTATATATAATTCAATATTTTCCCGCATATAGTTGGAAAAAGTAGTTGTTTTTCAATAGGTTCAACAAGATTTTATGCATTTTAAAGTTTAACATCTTCTGGATAACTGTATGCCTAATGATTTTATATATAATATGTTCAAATAGAACAAATATAAATAGTAGACTAGGTTTGTGTATTCTAAAAATGAGTTCCGTCAAAAACTAATGTCATAAAACGTCACTGCAAGTGTTGGTGTATTGGTAATTTAAATTCAAGTATGAATGATCAATGAAATAAATCGTATACTGCTCTGAAGATCCTCAAGAAAGGTGAAAGAACTTGTACAACTTCTAAGTGGTTCGTTTTCATATGCATAGTGATTCATTTCCGTATGTGTGTCCAGATATAGTACTGGTAAGTGTGTTTTCTTTCTTATTCGTCTAGTTGCTTATTTCTATGTAATGAAATGCTACAAACCCAAGATTACTTTTCACAAAATAAATATGAATAGCAAAGAATTTCAAAGCTAATATATATATATATATATATATATATATATATATATATATATATATATATATATATATATATATATATATATATATATATATATATATATATATATACATATATATATATATATATATATATATATATATATATATATATATATATATATATATATATATATATATATATATATATATATATATATATATATATAATTATAAATGTATAATTATACATTTCTTGGAATGATATCAGTTCACATTTCATATAAATTAGAAATATTATAAATAAAGAAGGTACTTAATATACAGTCTTAATATCTACTAAAATAACCATTAAATAAACAATACATTTTATAAATATTTATGAATCAGGATTCGATAAAAGTCATGTATCCCAAGGTTAATTTGAACATTATGTATCTATAACAGCATATAACAAACAAAAACTTTACATGGTAATTACCAATTAAATGAAATAAAGAAAGAATAGCATATGGTAAATTACAAAGCTAGTGGCAATAAATCTAAAATCTTTCATTAAAATAAAATTATCATAAAATTAATGACATCAGTTGTCAACAGAAAAGCCACCTTCGCATGAACCAAAATTTAACACCTTAAATTAATAGAAAATTAAATAAATTCAAAAAAGTGTATACGATGTCATAATATGATAAGTAATAATAAGCATTAATATGTGACATAAACATTTAAAATCAAAGTGATAGCAACAAACAAATTTCATACTTGGTTATCAGGAAGTGAAACAAGTAGTAAAAACAATTTATTGATTTAGCAACGAACTTTTCAAGAAGCAAGTATTATGTAAATGTTGGCTAGAGTTTTAATAGTTAAGATAAGTTACAAATTTTGGTAAATAGTGTATATTACCTCATACAAATACTCTACGAATATTGAAGGACGTGTGCAACGAAAGGACTTTGTTCCAGGGCTAAAATAGTCGAAATACGGAGGTACCAATATTGCTGTGGGTATCATCTGTGAGCAGTCCATAGTTTCCCAGAGAAGATAAACTGTCTACAAAATCATCAACATGATAAAATAAGGTATATAAATGTATCTGATCACATTATTATTATTAAATAGCTAGCTATACAAAGAATTCATGAATTAAAGTCAAAACGTTTCTATAATAAATACATAAACATATATTTAGTTACCACTAACTATTTTCCATATAAGTGCTCCAATTAGCAATGAAATATTTACTAAGACTTAAAGACTATAAGACTTAAAATAACACCATAAAATAACACAAATTGTAGGTGGGAAGCCATGTTTATGTTTGCTACTATTTAATTAAAGATCTACATAAGGATCTATATTATTGGCGGTTTTCTGCAATTATTTTCTCTGCACTTCCATATGCATTTAGTAAAAAGCTGTTATTTTTACATTACAAAGAGACACTATTTGTGTAGATAATAAAAATTAATTTTAATACTTTACATTACATTACAAAATGTATTTCTAATTATATATTCGTGCTGATTTTATGTAAGTAACTAAAATTGTTAAATGGATACCTATAATATAATGGATACCTACCTGGATACTGTATCCAACGAGAGAATGGACTTGCACTCGAGCGAAAATTCGTCTGTTTTGGTCAGATCTCCGCCCCTTAGAACATTAGTTCAACGCCCTCAACGTCTTAATTGGCTCAGCAGGTGGCCAGGGCCGGCGCCTGGGTCCGATACCTACCTGGTACCTAATTATATAAAGTACCTACTACTGCCTACCTATTCACAGTTTGTATTTGTAGTCTCGCAAGTACTTACGAATTTATTTCATCGAATGACGGTCCTGCGTAGCTCGTTACAGAGCCCCTCCTCTTTAGTCGCCGATGCGCAAAGCAAGTCCATTCTCTTGTTGGATAGAGTATAGATATTGTACCATTGTATGTATGGTGTACCCCTTGTGTATAGCGTAATAACATAAGATAGGAATTCAATTATTATTGCGAAGGTTTCATAGATTTCATAGGTTTCGTAGATTAGTTAAAAAAATTCCTAAACTATTTTTAACGTCTCGTTAAAAATTTTAAGTTATTATTGTTGTTAGATATTAAATTATGAATCCATTCAACTAGTAGTATACCAGTATCTACCTAGTATGTAATTAAAAGTGTCTAATTTTTTAACAAACGGAATTTTTTCCAATTTAAGTGCGAAATTTTCTAACCGAAACTCCCTGATACTTAATTTAAAAATAGGATATTTTCCTCAATTACGAATATTCTGAGAAAAATATCTCTCGGAATTTCGTGGCTTTGGAAAAACTTGCATGTCAAATACGCATGTCAATATTGGAAGTTATGCTTCATGCAAAATCGACTATCTGATGTAAATAGTCATTATAGATCTTATACAACATAAAACTGAGGTAAGCAATTTATTTTATTTCCCCTCAAGTAAACGTGTAGCATATAATATAGTTGAATAAGCCCAATAGCACATTTTCTTCATCTGTCTCAGCTCATGTCACTTCTTATTTCGTTTTGTTTTCTCTATTAACGAATAAAAAATTGATGAGCTTTCTTGCAACCCAAGCCAAGGCAATTTTTTTTCAAATTAAATTTAGTTCTGTTGCGTAGGCTCCACCGTCATTCCTTCCTTCAGTATTCAGTGCTCTTCTTATACCCACATACGTGTCCAGTATATAAATATGCAACTTACGTAGTGAGTCACATAATGAACTTCTATTCCTCCATGGGAGCGTCGAATTTGGCAGCGGACTGTTACGTTGTTTATTGGGTTTCTGAAGAGGCCGCCGGCAAAGTCATGGGTCACGACTCAAGGGACGAGGCTTACTAGATCTAAAGCGGATTATTGGGAACACAATACATTTAAGTTAAAATAATTAGGACCAGCAAGCTGGACATCTTATACTATTGCAAGTTGCGGATTAAGGTGGTTTTGTCAAGGCGGCCGGATATCTGACACCTATTCCGAATTTATAATAATGCGCATTACAGTTTCTGGACGGTATTACATTTCCGCTACTTGATATCTAGCGGATCATTTTACGTTCATCACATTTTCATGGGATGTGACACAGTTAGGCATGGGATAATGCAACTCAGTATCTTATTAATAAAAATAACCCGGTCAAAATAGCTCAAAAAATAGGGATACGCGTTCAATAATTCGAATAGAGCTGAAAATTGGTACAAATATTGGAAACACCATTATAAATGAAAGGACCCACCAATAACCTTATGGAAATTGGGTTTCGGTCAAATCGTCTGCATTGTCAATTAGCTGTCAATTAGCTGTGAAAGTGCAAATATTATTTTTATGATTGCGTTTATGCTGTTTATGTAAGCTCAGTTCATGTATGATGTGAATACAATAATTCGTCAGCTAGCTGTCAAAGTGCAATATCAAAGTATCAAAGTGCAAATCTTATTTTTTTGTTATGACTATACTTTTTAGGTAACTCAGTAAAAATAATATTTGCACTTTAAGACACTTTGACAGCTAATTGACAGCTGTTAAGTTGTCAATCAATTTGGACAATTTGACATAGGATTTGAACTCAGTAACTTCAACAACATAAACCTAGACATTAAAATCGAAAAAATAAGTTATTTAAAAATCTATAAAGACCACGAATAAATGAATCTGTGGTGGAGCTTTGGAGTTTTCAAACTCCGTAGCAGCCAAAGTATTAATTTTCGAGCTTTGTGACCATTGAGACTTTTGAATTGAAAAATTCAGACGATTTGACCGAAACCCAATTTCCATAAGATTATTGCGGGGTCCTTTGAAAAGTCCCTAAGTGCAAAATAAATCATTCAAGGTCAAAGTTCGCAATTAGCAATTAGAATATTATCTGATCTAGGATTCAAATTTAAACAAGTCGAAAGCAGAAAATTGCTAGTTAAAACACGTTTATATTTGTATGTTGCGGACCACATTAAGGAAATATTAAAGAAAGCAGTTAAAAGTTAAGCAATCCTTAAAGTAATTTTTGTGGATGAAACTTCGATATATTCCAAAT
>CAXKVY010001047.1:0-17500 GCA_964058915.1 Tetropium fuscum
CTTGGGGAACAGGAGGCTTATCTTCTCTGGGTACAAATGGGACATTATTGTCCCTCCACCTGCAACAATTCTCTAATCAGACCAGAACAGGATTTGACCATAATTGTGATGATCGTTTATAAATCGTAACAATTTACGGAAACAATAGGTACAATATGGTACAATAATTTATTAACCTCACAGAGATACACATGGTACCTATATATGGCATGTCAATCAAATACAATATAAACACATAAATAGTATAAATAAACTAAATAAACATGCAAAATAAATATAAATATAAAATAGAGGTAAAATATATGTTAAAAATAAATAACTCGGACGAGGTATCTCGGACACAAACTCCATCAACGCTATAATAACCACCTTCATTTGGTTGTGGTTGTAATATTTTTAAATGAATCAGTGCTGTTGATTTTACGCACTATATTTGGTAATGCATTGTACAAACTGATACAATTATATCTTCAAATAGACTATAGATCCACAAAGAGATCTTCATTCTTCAGGTCTAGTTGAACGCAGTTGTTCTTCCACCCACCTATTCCGGGAAAATAAGCATACTCGTAGTAGGTACATCAACTCATATACTTCGTATGCTCCTTCAGAAGAGCCACATTTTAATTTAATTTTTTTTTTATTTGTAGCCCATATCTTAAAGTCATATGGAGGAGTATATATACGAAAGAGTATATTTTGTTGATAATATTTTATGATCAACCAAAAAGAAATAAAATTCAAATGTAGCCTATATCCAATTTCATGTTGAAAAGAGTAAAAATTTCATTTGTCTTCTGATTCCTAACATAGTAATTTTATTAAAAAGTGTATTAACATTATATGCAAAACTTGTTTCATATAGTACTACAGGAACTTTAGTCGGAAATTAATAGTAAAAACATTTTTAAAAAAAAGCTTTTATTTAAATGTTCTATAAAGAAGAAAATAAACTTTAAATTCAATTAAACCCATCAATTTATTACTTTACACAATTTATATTATATGAAAGCTTGTCGGGAGATTTACATATTATTTATTTCTTAGAATTACTTATAGTCCAAGCATTATGTCATGGCCCAATGTTAAATTTGCAGAAATTCCTACCTGGATAAAAAAAATATGGCCGTAAAAAAATAAAATTTAAATATGAGTTTCTATTTTTTTCAATTCGCGCCTGAATGGCGAACTTAACCTAAAAAAATACGCAAAGTTACAAAAAACGGTTTTCTGTAAATAACTAAAAAATAACTATAGCTCATATCGAAAAAAGTTAAATGAGGACGTTGTAGATATTAAAAAAAAATATCAAAGTGCTTCTATAATAATTTTCGATATTTTTTTTACTTTTCGAGTTATATCGAAAATACCGCTAAAAATCGAGTTCTCTAGAACTCAGAACTAAAACTTAACTACAATGTTTCCATACTTGTTACTTGGGGTAGATATAGCTCATAGAAAGATAAGAAAAACTTTTTTGACAAATTTCAAAGTATTGGTTATCGAGACATATCGATTTTACGAGAAAAAAATCTTCTCTCTTAAGTTCGCTATATCTTTTCGGGGGCTCGTGCCAGAGCATCCAGTAATTGCTTATATTGATCGGGAACAGTTGTATGGACTTATTTTATTTCAAGGGTCAGAAAATGAATTTGAAAACATTGTACTTTTTTTGACATGTTTTGTTTTAATAACTTTCTTAATTTTTATTTGGCCGAAATGGCAGCTAAGGGAATAAATTTCTGACATTTTTTCAAGAATTTAAAAAAAATAACTGATTTCGCGCAATCAAAATGACTCGCGCTTGCAAAATCTTAAGTATTTCGGCTTCCAGATCACCTACAATAAATCCTTTTAAACTTAAGCTGTGGTAGCTCGACACGAATATCATATTTTTTTTTGGCTTTAGAAACCCAATAGATCTACAAATACCTAATTTTTATTTACTCTCCCAGATTTTTTTTGCTTTTTCGACATTTTAATTATTCTTTTCTGTTACCATAATATTTTTCATGCGATGCTTCAATTTTTTGCGTAATTAATCATACTCACGTTATATTTGCTGATGTCAATGCCGGTTGAAAATTTCACACCTCTAGTTTAAAACCAAGATGCTTTATTTTGACTCGTTACCATGACAACCTGAACAATTTTCAGAATTTTTTTCCATTCGAGGTGACAAATAAGAGGAAATTTTTTGACAGTTGATAAGGTAAACATATATTATATGATCTACACATTGCCATATTATCTATTTTCTTTACAACCATTAAATAATGTAATTGTTCTTAATTCGACATATCTAGGATATAATATTTTTATTTATTATTCTCTATAAAGTTTAATTTAACATAAAATACCAATTGCATTATTGTAAAATGCCAAGTTTGATTTATACTTGGGGTGTGACATTTTCTTACGGAATACCACCCAAGCGTAAATTATGCCTGGAATTTTATTTTTGAGCACGAATATTTTAAGAAAATTATATCGGTGACCTCAAAAGAAAGAGTCACGGTGATCTCAAAAAAAATTTTGGAAATAATTTAAGCTCTTGTGATATTATAAGTGAAAATTAAATAAAAACAGAATATTATTCAGGTTATTTAAAAGAATGTAATTTATTTAAACAATTATTTTATTATGAAAATAGCTATGTATTATGTACAAAACCATTATTATAAAAAAATTATTATAATGATTTTGTACATAATACACAGATATTTCCATAATAAAATTATTGTTTGTGATTAAAAAACCCTTCAGAAGTATATTAACACATTCTTCTCCTCTTCGTTGGATAATCTTCCGATTCACTTTCTTTTTCTTCTTCATCCACATTTTCGTGAAGAATAAAGTCAAAATCATTGAAAGAATTTTCTCATCATTGTCTTGCATGAGCACTTTTTTACGCCCACATACTTTTGTTTTTCAAGCACCTGGACAGCTGCCTATTTTTTTACTATAAAAGTGCTATAACATTAATGGTGTTATAACATTAAGGGCTCAGTGTACATTGGTGTTAGTATGTTGTCAGAGATTTTGCCAGCCCCACTGACTCACATCGTAGTCGTTACCTAACCATTTTTGTATTTGTAAATAAACTCTGAAGGCATGTTGTTTGTAAGCCCCTTCATATGAAGGAATATTTTCTTCATGGAGGAATATATCTTCTTGTTTATTGCAATATAATGAAGAAATTATCATATATAATACAAGAAGTGCTCTGGGTTTTGCTGGCATTATTTGTCATTCTGAATATGAGTTGCTGCTGTGGCGAAAATAATTACGAGCGCGAAGCGCGAGTTATTATTTTTCAAAAACAGCAGCAACGAGTAATGAATGAATGATAAATATTGAGGCAAAACTGAGAGCACGAGTTGTATTCGGAGGATAATACAATGAAACGAGAATATTCATTTTGAAAGAACATCAAATAGTAGATATATAATTAAATGCCAAGTTGCTGATAATTTATTTGACGTTTATCTGACGTTGATCTGACATAATTTAATTTCTTGTCGCTCGCTTCGTGTAACTTCCAAAATAAACTGGTGTGGTAACAACTATTGAAGTACCTACAATTCGCTAAGAAGTAGCAAAATCAACTTCAAGTAATACAAAAAGATTCACATTAGGGAACATTCCAATATTGTTGGTTTAATGGTTTATGAGTTTTATTTTACAATAACATAAGAATAAAGCCTTGCCCAAAATATGAAAAATGTAAAAAAGGCAATAATAATGGTAGGATTTGTTAATTTGTTCAAAAAGTTTTCTGAAACAAATTAAGAGTTTTTACTAATGATTTGATTGCAACAGCTGAATATAATGTTAATTGTTTAGTGTCAGAAAATAAGTCAAAACTGAGTTGCATTAGCAAACTTAATTTTTGTACTAATTATTAATATTAAGTTAATAATAATCATTAATCTAAATAAATAAATAATATATTTTGTTCACTGAAACATACAATTTTTCACACCCCAGTTCATATAAAAAATATAAAAATTAGAAGATAACCCACAGAAAAATATATTTTGATTAGGTACATGGACTAAAATATCCATACAAAATTTCCAGTCCAATCAATTCAGAGTTTTAGCATTGAAACTCTTAGGCATTGATTACGTAAAAACTATTAATGTTATCGATAAACTTTATATTACCTTTTTTTGTAGAGAATTTTCCGGTTTTTCTTTTTTTTATAAATAAACCTCATATTGATGGGAATATATTGGGAAGATATTGGAAAAATCGAAAAAAGTACTTTTTTGGCGGGTTGTCCGCTGTCAAAAGTTATGCATACACCGGGATATTTGGGACTTGATATGAATATTTGGGATTATTTGGGAAGCTGAAAGGTACGTGTACACCAATTTATAGCTCACTATATTTTTTTCCTTAGTGAAATGCTAAACTTCCTTGACTATAATAGAGCTGAGGTATGTTTGGGTACACTATACACATCCTTATGCGGAGTGGTAAGTCCATGAACGTCACTACCTTTGATTAATATATCAAATAAATATTTAGGTTGCCGCAGATTATAAATAAGGCATGCCAAGTGAAAAAAAAATGAGATGGTAGAGATTTTTAAAATCCGTTTTTAAAATTTTAAAATGTATTAAAAATCCTGTCCGCCACTCTTTTGAATCAGTTATATTGGTAGAGATAATGGGGGTGTCAATTTTAGGAGATACCCTGTACAAATTAAGTGTCTTGTCCTTCGGCTAAATTATATCCGTACGCCCTTGTGTTTCTATGTAGTCCCGACGCATTTCCGAACAATAAAGAAAGCTCGGCCGCTCCAGATGTTCCTTACTTGCGAGTCTCGAATCCAATTCGATAGGACAAAACCCGACAGTGAACACTGATTTCTTTCGCAGCTGTCCGTCTTTCTATGCGCACCTCAGCTTGCCTACTTGAATTGTGTCTTGCCAGTTTGCCGTTTATCTTCCCGCTTCCCGGGCTTATTTTGCGCTTTTATCGCGTTAGTGCGGTAGTGGATAATTGCTTAATATATTATTTAGTGCCCGTAAATTGCTGGTATGTGAAGGTATTTATAATGTTTTTATTTAAATTCTAATAGAAGTAATATTATATTACTTTGTTATTAATATACTTCCTGTTTTAAAAATTTGTAGTTTTGAATCAGGAACATTGACAAACAGTTCGTAGCTCATGAAATTTAATAATATAGTATGCATCCCTAAGTAGTGAGGTACAATGTTTCGATTTCATACTTAAATAATAATACCTGATATGTTCATATTGTAATACTAGCAGACATATCTCAATACGGCAGACAAACTAGCTCTGCATGGAATAGCTATTTATGTAACCAGTTGGGAAAAGTACTATTTTGCGTAATGAGCAAAAGGATGCGACTCCCAATGCGTTTCTCAACTTGTTTTATACAAGATGTTTTCTAATTATCACCAATGTTATATTTTAAGAGAAGAAAACTTAATTTTATACGTTTGAAAAAATCCAGTAGGTTGTAATGGTTTGACAGTTTGTCACTTTCATAGCTTGTCAGTTTCATAATTGTCTTAATAATCTACTATGAAACCTACCATGAATGAATCGTATGTTTCAATTTTTTTGTGTGTATAATTTACCTCATTAAGTCGTAGGAATATGTTATCGAAATAGTTAATTCATATTATCAATTAATGAGTCGATAATTGAGAAAGTAGTTCCCGAAGATTAGAGATTATTTTTAATTTAAAATTTGCAAATTACAATAAATTAGATATCCAAACACATACAACTAGTTTTCCACAAATCCAATTTTGAGATTTACCTACTATTTAAAAAAAATGTCTTTGTCACAGGTTCAGATAATAATATTAGTCTTCGTTAGTCGAAACCACGGAGATATAAGTCAATTAAATTTTGAGTGGGATGTACTATATAAGTTCCTCAAAAGGATGCGACTCCCAATGCATTTCCCAACGTGTTTTGTACAATTTTTTTTCTAATTTTAACCAATGTTATATTTTATGAGAAGAGAACTTAATTTTATACATTTGAAAACTATCCAGTATAGGTTGTAATCATGATACTAAGAGTACAAGATATGATCACTTGGGAAACGCGTTTGGAACAAACTTGCGCATGACGTCACCGCGTGACAAAAATTTATGGCGATATATGGAGACGGAAGCTTTTTACATGGTTTTATTATAAAGTTTCGTTATGATTCTACTCGATATAACTATTTTGGACATTGTTTAAGTATACAGGGTGTTTATGAACTTGAGAAACATTTTATATTTTAATTTTTCTCAGTTATTAAAGCACTTTCATTAGGTTTATTTTTTGTAACGCATTTACTTTTAGCATAATATATTATCATGAATTAAAAATAATCTCCCAAGTTATTAAATGCCCTGTATAGGTAGGTACAAAAAAGAACAAGCCAACCCAACCAACATGATATTCCCGCTAATTAAAGGGCCTGTACCCCGAACACTGGCAAATATCTGGTGTCGGAGAGCTGGGAGCTGGTACTTTGCCGTTAAAGGTCTACTACGGCACGAACTGGAATCAATGACTATCCACGTCTATAATCCTTGAACTGGAATGGCACTTAGTAGAAGGATTGTTTGTAAAGAACCTGTACATTAATTAGTAATTACGGCATTACACCTTTACTTTTCTATAACTGCACGGGGTCTTTACAGTTAAAGCAAGTGAACGGGTAAATACCTTATATATAAAAATTACTAAAAATAGATATAAATATACATTAGTTTATTTTATATAATTAATTATCAAAACCGTCACAAAATAACTAATAACATTCACATTTCCTTTAAACATACGCGCCAATTTACTCGGTTATTTTTTATTTTCTTCCCGTGGCGTGTTGCTGTTCTGATTTTGCAGATGACGGATGTTGTTTGTTTGGTTTTTGGATTTTTTATATTTATATTGCTGATTAAATTCGTACAATAATTATTATTCGTACATAGTGCAGTTTTTTTACTATTTAGAGCAGGCATCAATTTAGCATGTACGCACAACCGCACGAAAGATAAGTTTTGACATAACCATACCTAAGTTTTATTTGGCATCTTTAGCCTTTAGCTAAGATTTTTGTTTATAACGTATATATTTCATATTCTTAATTATTTATTAATATAATTATGTCATCCATAATTAAAGAAAAAAGTAGAAGGCAGGGACGTGAAGGTACAGCATTATCTTTCAACTTCCACTTATTTTTGGGCAATTGCAATAATTTTTCTTTAACATGAAAATCATAATCAGAAAAATGCAACATATCCAAACATTTTTAATATTAAAATCATGCGTTTGGTAGCACTTTTGCACCCATAATTTGCAAATCTCTGCTGCAGTTGGAAACTAAAGTATCGATATGTACTGGAAGGATTTTTACTTTTTTTATTAATTATTGTTACTGGTACAACCCTTCATTGCATAGTAAACCATTGTTTGTCACAATCACAAATGAACAAAATAATTAAAATAACGTATTTAAACTTATAAAATAATGTATTTAAACTTTAAAATAATGTATTTTAAAGATGTGTCAAATTTGAATATTTGAAATTTGTCACGGAATGACGTCAGCAGAGGGAGAGAGATAGGGGATCGCATGCGCGTTAGCATATCTTGTAGTCTTAGTATCATGGGTTGTAATGGTGTGACAGTTTGTCACTTTCATAGCTTGTCAGTTTCATAATTGTCTTAATAACCTACCATGAAATGAATTTTATAAAACCAGTTGCGTAAAATTTTACTTTTCATAACTGGTTGTGAAAAGTAAGACCTTTGCTAACGAAATGGTTTTGAATGAAAAGTGGCACTTTAAATATCAAAACTAGAAAAAATAATATCAGATCGCGTGTTTAAATTTTTTTGCGTGTATAATTTACCTCATTGCGGTCGAAGGTAATATGTTATCGAAATAGTAAATTCATATTATCAATTAATAAGTCGATAATTATTTTAAGACGAACTTCCCGAAGATTAGAGATGATTTTTCATTTAAAATTTGCAAATTACAACAAATTAGATAACCAAAAGTATACAACTAGTTTCCAAAATTCCAATTTTGAGAAAAATACCTTCCATTTAAAAAAACATCTTTGTCACAGGTTCAGATAATAATATTAGTCTTCGTTAGTCGAAACAAGGAGATTTAAGTCAATTAAATCAATCAATTAAATTTGGAGTGGGATGTACCTACTATATAAAAATATATGAACATTTGAAATATAAGTTATATTATCTTTAAAAATACTTAAGTATTATACTTATGTGTAAATTATTGTAATTCGTTCTATTCTTTATTGTAATCTAAACAATTAGTTCCTTGATGTCAATTAATTAGTTCTTAAGGTCGCGATTTTGTAGAATGATTTTAGTGTTATATTTTTATATTGTTTTATTTTATTTATACCATTTTCATCGTTAAAATCACATTATTTTAATTCCAAACTACAGCATATGCTTATAAGATAATTTTAGGACAAAAAACTGATAGTATAACCATCACTATAATAATAGCTAGTACCTGAAACTAATTTCAATATCATATCATATGTAGCTTTTTAACTATTTATAGTTACACAAAATAAATGCATATATCTGCCTCTCCCTCTACAAAATTCGTATCTTATTCCAATGGCTCGAATTTTTGTTTGGATGGTGGAAAAATGTTTGCGGTTGTTTTTAGGCTAAGCTTTCTTCATTCTTGCTTCTTTCTTATTCTTTATCGATCTTCATCTGCTTGAAAACGTCGTCCTCTTGCTTTATTTACTATCGCACTTCTTTGCAAGTTTTATATATTGGGCATTTGTTAAAATTGTCCCAGTATGTATATCTTTTGGCATTCTCTTACTTTTCTTCAGAAAGATAACAGTTACATATAAATTTCGATTCGACATTTTCGACATTTTGAACCCCATTTTTGAAATTTTAAATAGTATCGGTATTATTTACCTAGCAATTATTATGTCTATAAAAAGTAAACCAAATAATACTTATATACCTATGCTACGATCCAAAAATAATAGAGATTGGGGAAAATTAATCTACGACTAAAGTTATTACATTACGTTGATATAATATGTTAAATTTTTTGAGAATTTAGATCCTAGGTACATATACAATTTTTTTTATGTTAGCAGTTTGCAGTATGTTGTACGAGGCATGTTTTTTTAAGTAAGGGCCGATTTGATATATAAAAAAAACAAGTAAACTTTGCATAACAATTTTATTTTTACATGAAAGACCATACATTTATTTATTTTTGTACATAATTACCACCGATATTATGGCACTTATATCGAACTACAAGCTTTTGTAATCCGTCGTCATAGAAGTTTGCCGCCTGATTTGGCAGCCACTGCAACACGTCCGCTTTTAGGCTATCGTCGCCATCGTGTCGTTGACCTCCGAGATGCTTCTTTAGTTGCAGAAACAAGTGATAGTCACTGGGCGCTAAATCGGGGCTGTATGGAGGATGATAAAATTGATCCCAGCCAAATGATGGGACGAGTTCTTGAGTCAGACTGGCTGTATGTGGACGGGCGATGTCATGCAACAAAACGATCCCTTTACTCAGCATGCCGCACCTTTTGTTTTTGATTGCATGGCGCAGTTTTGTTAAGGTCTCAAAATATGTTTGGGAATTTATTGTGTCACCACGGCAAAAATCAACAAGCAACACTACCTTCCTGCCTCAAAAATTCCGTATTTCTCAGTCGGCGGTATTTTCAATCCGCGGACGCATATTAAATACGCAAAAGCCAAGATAAACACGATCTATTTAAGCCTCTGTCATCTGTGGCTTGCCAATAGATGCAGGTATATAGTGCGAATGCGCTGGACAGCGGCGGAATTTCAAAATGGTACTTACTTAAAAAAACATGCCTCGTATAAAAGTGCTGACAAAAATTCCTACAAATGTTGCATGTTTATTTGCATTTTATATAGAGAGGTACAAGCATAATTCTTACTTATTAGATATATCATTAACCAAACAAAATCCATATTTCAAAGTAGTGTATACAAAATTACAAATCAATACCTTTCGTTAAATAAAATATCAATTTGGAGATAAGATATTCGAATTAACAAAATGACCCTTGTAAATATTTCCTCCTCAGACCACTATGCAGCCGTCACATTTATGTTGATTTTAGATAACGACTTCGTAGTTATCGGAGATAACATTCACATTCAATACGTTGTGTCAATAGAAGTATGGATTCGGGCGGCGGTTAATATAAATACCTTAAATGACGTGGTGAGTAAGTTTCTGATTATTTTTGTTTCTTTTATGTGTGCTGAATCACATCATATGCTTTTTATTGTAGGTACATATTTCGTTTTAGTAATGTCACTAAATAGTGAAAGCCGGTCCTACCCGTGTAATAATTGAGTATAAAGTCTAATCAAACACACGTTAATAGGACAATGTAGGCAAGAATTTCACTCCATCACTTACCACAATTTTTCAAATATGATTGTGTAAAGAATATCACATCAATTCGATTTCGATATAAATATAAATTCGATATAAATATTGTAATATTAAAATTTATTTCAATTTTCAATAAAAAGAAAAGCCAGTAGTAGGTTTATTTTCGTTAGCAAATTAGGTTTATTTTAGTGTCTATTGATGCGGAAATACTTGAATATATCTGGTTTAAGTTTAACTTCACTGAGTCACATGTGTCCATTATAAAATAATAAATAGTATTAATAGAAGATATAGGAATATTAGCAGAAGAATCTTTCGTTCGTTTTGTGAAATGCCTTGTAGCTAGCTTCTTATACTAGAGATTTATTTTTTGCAAGGAGAATAACTTGCTGTGCAATGTTTAAATACGTAATAATTGTCCACCCCTTAACACTTGTAGAAATGCATAATTTATATTTGAAATAAGGGAACAAACCACGGGAATATATCTGACCAGCATTACATAAGTAAATATGATAATTCGATAATAAACATTCCATTATCTTTGGCCTCTTATTGAAATGCAAGCTGTGTCAGTTTCAAAATAGAGCTCTTAAAATATCTGTACAAATCTGTGCGATGGCCTTCCCCCAAATAAAATATAACGCAACTAAAGGCACGTACCTACAACCGAATTCGCGGTAAGTAGGGTCAGGTTCCAGTTGTAATCGGGTAGATGACAGGGTAGAAAATTCATAAGGCCTTTAACCCTACGGTTATTGAACAACCAGAGAAACAGCTAGTCCCCCTCTTGTATACTTTTCGCTCGACTTTTCGTTAGTGCAATTAGGCCTTGAGGTAAACGGAATTTTTCACATCTGTCTCGTACATTCTCATTTACTGGGAATTTGCATAAAAATTTACTTTCCAAGATTTACTTAGACCGCCACCGATGTCACTAGTTGACTAATTACAAATACAAAATAATAGGTATTTTCAATAAGTTATATTTGCAAAGCAATTAAATGTCATGACATATTTTCACTTAATTTTAATATGTGAACTTTTTAAAAAAACGTTAAGTGTAAACCTAAATATTTATTTTGTGACAACAAGAACATTTTATTAAAATCCAAATTTGTCAGAGCCTGATTAAATCATTCTTGAAACACAATGTATAATTGCAATTACCAACATTATCTCAAATACTGAGGTGATGGTCCAAGAAAGATTTATATTTTATAGTTTACCGCCATACGTCTCAACAGACCCACTTCAGACAGACAGGCGAAATCAGGAACAGATATTGTGGATGTCTTCTTCGAAATATAATAACTTGTTGGTGCTTAATTTACTACTTGTAAATCTTTACCTGATCTAAATACTGCTTGGATCTAAATCTTTACACCCTAGACATCTAAATACTGCTTGGATAAACCATAATTACTTGAAATTAACTAATTTACTTTACATAATACTTTGAAAAAACGTGTAATTACTATCATGTCCAAATTTCAATAAACAACTTGATTTTACTACATAAATTCTTAGTTTTCTCACAGAGAAATTTTAACGTGGCTACCGTTTTTAAGTGCCTTTACGAACTCTTTTGCTTTTGTGCATTATTTAAAATGTCTTGATTTTGATCTATATTTACATACGTAAATATTTTGATTTGTATACGTAAACACTACCCTTATTACTAATTATAATAATTGTAATAAGTAGTTTTTGGGGATATTTACATAGGGAAAGACGCGTAATCCGTGGTGGTAACCTTGGACTACCTTTCGGAACTCTAGCATTTTTATCTATCGTTAACGTCGTCTCTTCAAACAAACAAACAAACACTTCCTTAGTTACTTGTATTACCATATACATTGTGGTTAACTGTCAACCAATTACGTATGTTATTATTTATGTTATTTATATTTTCACTATAGATTATGATTTAAAATACTGCACATATTTATTTTGCAATCTTTGAATAGTTACACACACTTAATTTTTACTACAGCCACATATTGCCATTGTATTGGTTAGTCATTATTGGTAGTTCACTAGAGTGCTTTGCTAAGAGGCTAAAAGTCTCGTCTCCCGGTTACGGAGATGCTTTATTTCATATTTATGAAAAATTAGCCATTGTTTAATAAGTTTTTATACTTGATAAATCATAATATGATAAGTATGTCGAAACTATTATTATTGTCATTTTCTGTCTTGATTTTCTGGCTATTTTTAATTTAGTTATCAATAAAATACAGCCTCACCAATCAGCGTATTACCGATTAGACCACGAGGTGATACGCTCTGTCTTTGTTTGACTAGGCATGTAAATTTTCTCCCGCAGCGTATTTGCCTGTTGCATGCGGTTTAGTTTTTTACATCGTAGGTAGGTACTTATGCATTTTACGGATTATATTAGGGCAATTTTACCGTATTTTCTCACTATTTTTTATATATAGCAGAAAGTAATCATAATTTTGTTTATTATTTGAAATATCTACATATTACTCACATAATACTCCACATGTTACCTGTGAGATCTGATTCGCTAACGTATTTTAACAATTTAAACACAACATTATTAATACATTATTGTCTTTTGTTTTCCGGATTTATCAGGTTCCTATATCAGGCTCTTGAGGTCGTATATCTATCAAAGCTGTCAAACTCCCTAGCATTTATCGCTATTGGCATTCAATAAATGACATAAATGGCCAATATGTCCAACCCTCTTAAATGCGTGATCGGCACATTCTCTTGACATTTGAGTAACTTCGCGAGACTCGTTGAATGGCGTGGACGTACTAACAGGCGTATATAGTCATTCATCATCTCATCAGAGGAAAAAGTTGATTGGAAGAAGTTCCAGATTTATTATATTTTCAAATTCATATAAGAAGTTAATGTACTTATAATCAATCATCCACGTCATTCTACTCGTAATATTGTCCATAATATCTTTCAGCTATAGTGCATTTGAAAATTACAGAGAGCCATAAAAGCTCATTAAAAATGCAAATTCTCAATAAATGTAGTGCCAATAAGATCGTCGAGTTCTCACATTTTAGCTTCTTAGTTTAGTTAGTAGACGTTACTTCACCTTTCGGGCTTCTTCACTTGTTAACTGCTACAAATAAGAATATAAAAATATAGTAGCGCGCCTATGGCCGCCGGCCGCCTCTGATTATAGTGTTTTATTTCTCTCTTTATTTCCAAATAGATACATGATTTGGGAAAATTTGCAATGCGTGTAGAGTAAAGTATGCACGTTGTAAGAACAAATCAAACTTCTAAATATTTTACGTTAGCTGAAGTGTTATTAGTAAACTAGTATTTGAAAATATCTTCATTCGTGTCTATTTGGATAAGGCTAAATTGATTTAATTGATATTGTACACGCCACCAAGTATTGTTTATATTGGCGTGTCGTCACAAGTCTGCATTGATCTAAGAGCGTCCGTATTTATAACCGAAAATGATCATATTAGAGATGATAGTTTTCACGCTTGTAGATAAGATGTTATGATATATAAGAGGTTATTAGACCTCTTATATTGTTGATTAGGGAACATTTTGAGAATTTCACCTTTTCTTTGCAATATTTCCTTAAATTTCCCAATAATTGCACTGATGTGCGAATTACGAACATTTTCGTAAAACCGGTTCTGCAATTTATTTATTATTTTGTACTAGTAGTATAGTAGCATAGTGTAATTTTTTGCTTATAGTCATCAGCCAGTGATGTGTCGGTTCGGAATTGGAGAGTAAAAGGGAGTAAAATTTAAAATTTAAATTTAAACTGGTACCAATTTTATAATATACTGCCACTAAAAAAATCACTATTAAGTACAAATAATACGCTAAGTACTTAGTATATTGGTACCGTATTTTTTCATAATTTTATTGCATAATATATTGTTAATCAAAAACTCCTCGTTTTGATCGTCCAAATACGCAACACCCGAAATATGGTTGCAGTTGCTACAATCACTGTCATACGCCTCAGATGATCCTGTATTAAAAGTAAATCAATATCTGTTACTTTAACATAAAAACAACTTCTGAAGATAGGTCCTAAATTTTTGCCAGTGCTTCTACATCAGCCAATTTGAAACTAACATTATGAATGGCCACCCACCCCTTGATTATTCCTCATACATTTTCAATAGAGTTGATTTCAGGATTATAAGGAGGCAATCGCAATATTTCATGTCCATCTTGTCTTATATAGTTTGTAGTTTGTCATATATGGTAATCCGGATGTTTTTTTAAAATTTTATTATCCCAATTTTTATAATTCTGATTCTTCTCTTCAATTCTTCTCCGATTTCATTCGAAACTAGAACCACTCTGTGCCTAAAGAAATGACAGTTGACTTTCTTTTCTCGGTAGTTTTTTTCCTAGTGAACTTGATTTGCCTCTCATAGAAGATGAGGATGAAGAAACTTTCTGTTTTTTAAATCTCCTGCTGCTCCTTTGGTTACAGGCGAACGTGTCGGTACAGCAACAACAACTCCCTCTGATATACCAGTCTCACTATGAAACCCAGTCGTAGATGTAATTTCCACACGAATTTTACTTCTTGTCTTCATTCAGGGGTTATTTAAAGAGGGAAAAACATTATGTTTCAATGAAAACTGCCCGTCAATAGGTTCTGCTAATGCAAAATTATTGACCATTTTTATACTTTGTCATTTTGCAAATAGTAGACGGATTTCAATCGGTTTTCAGAATATGAAAACCTAATATTTTCTCTATGACTCGGTATGTCGGTATATCTTCAAAATCTTCATCAAGGGTTTTGCACAGGGTGATGAAATCCTTGTGCAAAATTCATTGAAATTGAGGATTGTCTCGTTTTCACAAGAAAATTTTCTCAATTTCTTCATAACGATTTTTAAATACCTTATAAAATTTTAGCCTATCGACGATTTTCAATTTTTATTTTTATAAAGGTGTTACAGAACGACTTATAGAAATTCACACTTTTTCGTATATTTTGAATTTTCATACTCAATATTTTTGCTCAATAATTTAACAAAGTTAACTATCATGTGAGAATACTAACCTATGAAACGCAACATATGAAACAAACAGAATAAAGTACAAAACTCTTCTAGTATTTTTTTTTACCAAAATAAGTCATTTCTAATATAAATTGAAGTCAAATAGGACTGAATTGAAAAACACTACACCAATATACCTAGTTTTTAGAACCGTTACCAATAAAGAAATGAAGGCCGTTGTTATTCACATAAATTTCTCATTGAACACGTCAAACCTCAAGTTTGTTTACAAACAAAAGTGCATCAAAATTGCGTCGTTTTCTATTTTCGTCCTTTTACCTTTAACCGCAATTTGATGTGCAATATTCTTTTTTAAGTATGTGGTCAACCTTTATGCGATAAATCGGTAAGCTACATTCAATTTTTACTCATGTGTGTACCAATGTTTCCGAAGAGAGATTGACAGAATTTTCAAATTTCCATTAGAGGCGTCGGCGGTACGTTCACACCAAACAAACATCCTTCTTGATCTCGTCCTCCTTTCGACTACATTTATCACTGTCTATCTTCTTCACTCTTAGCGAATTACCTATTCAATCTTTTACACATGTATCTCTTACTATTCCATTTAGAGGATTGACTCCCACAAAAGCATAGGAAATGGGTCTTTACATTTTAAATTTCACTCCGGGGGTGCCCGCCATACGTCCGCCGTTACCTAACGGATAATTTCTAGAAAATAAATTGGTATAAAAAATAAAGCCTTCTTTGTAGCACAATAATTATCAAGGAAAATGGTAATGCGCCGGGCTTCTCTGTTCGCACTAATACATTAAGTACCTACACTCATTTGCATTGGGTATATTTATTATTTAGAAATACAAAACAAAATGTTTAAAATATGTTAAGTGTTTTCTATTTCAAGCGACAATAATGTTATTTAATTAACAGTAACAAAGTGAATACTGTTTGTTTAATAAGAAACTGATATACGTGAATATTTTAGAATATTGCTTTTTGTTTCCATCTGGTAATTTCCAGGCGTTACATGTCGTTCTCGACCTCCTTTCCGCATCTTATTTTCGGTCTTCCTCTTCCCTGTTTTTCCCTACAATTGTTCTCATCAGTAGGATTTTTGGTATCCTTACCTTTTTTCAATGTGTTGTAACCACCGTAACCTTTGAGGTTTTATCACTCCTATTATATTTTTTGTCTCCTTATATAGAGTTATTAATTCTTCGTTTTTTTTTCTAACCCATTTATATTTAGTTATTTTCCACTTAAGATTTTCCTCTGTATTTCTTTCTCCCATACCTCCAGTCTCGTTTGTTGTTTTATTTAACATCCATATATCGAGCATATGTTGGTATATATATCGAGGATATATTATATATTGGTCGTAGTACTCTCTTGTGTAACCTTGTCTTTGTGGGCTTTGTGAATTAGTTTTATTTCTCAATATTATCTGTAACTGCTACACATTTATATCCATTACATTTATATATCAGATATTATTTTGGCTTCAATTCCTCCCCTATGTTCGGTGTTCGTGAAAATACTACCCATAATTTTGTAAATTGTTTTACTTCTTCCACTGTATGTTTTTACCTCTATATTGGTGCCGGCCCTGTTCACTCCATGTACTTGGTTTTTTTTCTCGTTTATATACAATTCCCTTTTTACAGATTGTTCCTCTAATCTCTTCATTGGGTACATATTTTATTTCTGTTTTATTTCCTGCTATCGCTACTAGGTTGTCTGCAAATACCGGGCACTGATTTTTTTGTTGTATATAAGTCCTGGTCCATTAATTCTTGCAGCACTTATGACTTTTATTACTTCTATTACTAAACTGAATAACACTGATGATAAGGGATATCCTTGGTATAATAAGGGGCACCGTTTTTAGCCTCAAATTCTTCTGTATAGAAACCGGTCCTGGTATGTCTTCTCTTCTATTTGTTCTTATACAACTTGATAACTTCTTATCTTTTCTTTTGTTTCATAACACCATTTCTTTCTTTGATCTTGTGTTTCTTCTGTG
>CAXKVY010001047.1:20000-21120 GCA_964058915.1 Tetropium fuscum
CCACTTCGGTACCCAGCTCTTCAATTGCCACGTCGCGTCGCTATTTGCGCGTGGATATCTGGCTGGTCCCGGGGATGGTATTGTCCTTGGACGACATTCAAAATATTCTTTAATTACCAAATAAATCCTTTGAATTGAATTGATACATTTAACGTATTTTCAACGTTAATATCTGGGCTCAATAACATGTAAACAGGTTCCGTAATCGCGGAAAATACACGGTGCGACGTTTATTACCTTTTTCGTGCATCCTCTACTGTATCTATCCTCTACTGTAAAGTATATAGGTCGAGGCGTCTATCTAACAAGGTAAAGGAGATATTAATTCTTAAAGGGAATGGTGCAATAAAATTCAAATTTCCTAGGCATATCCGCTCATAACACATGAAATTTTTAAAAATTGTGTTATACATTCGAAGTTGACGCTATATACTTAAAATTGCCGATACTAATATGATTTTTTTAAGGAAAACATCAATTTTGGAGCAGTATATTTTTAAATTTATGCAATTCTCTAGAACGTTCTTAGAGAACTAAAAGTGGTCATTATTAAGTAAAATAAGGCGGGCGGTTCATTGCCGACATAAAATATAATATAAATAGAACAGGGACGTAGTAAATTTTTTTTTGAGATGAGTACAGTGCCGTTCAATTGAAAGTAAAAGATTTTTTTAATTAATGTGAAACAGGCTTTCAGGTAATCAAAACTTGATTGTCAATTTTATTTTTCAGTTTACTAATAATTATTCTACATTTTGAAATTTTCCTTATAATTATTATTATTATTATTATGCCGCGCTTAACTGAACCGCAAAAAATGAGAGCTGTGATGTTACTGCAGAACGGATGGTCAATGCAAGCAGTTGCATATACTTTGAATGTGAGTAAAGGTTGCATTTACAAAATTAAGCAAAAATGGAATGCAGAAGGAACTGTTGGGTACGTCCATAGAGGGGGCCGTCAGAAATTCAGTACTATGGAGGAAGACGAACTCGTCCTTGACCACCTCCGATAGAATCCTTTTGATACAGCAGTGACTGCCTGCTTCTTAACAAAGTTTCCTGCTTCGGTGGAAACTGCAAGACGACGTATCAGAGCATCTGAGCTGAAGAATTTTTCG